>JASDQU010307211.1:43048-57211 GCA_032191745.1 Picea mariana
TGTGTGGCCCCTTTACTCCATATGTGAGTTTGTTCGACAAGCTATCGTCAGCCTGCATCATCAACAAATCATGTCAGAACATGTCCACATCATATCATTATCTCAAATGTACTAATATCATAGTAAATCAATCAAACCCAAGTAGCACACTCCCTGACTCGATCCAGAGTCCAAGGGGTTCCATCGATGCCTCTGCATCCTCAAGGTCCAAAACCCTGAACACTCAGTAAAACCGAGTCAATAACACCTGTCTATGTCTATGTGGTAAAACAACATGTCGTCTACCTATAACGCATCATAATCAAGTCAAGTGTTTTAATATCATAACAATCCAGATCACTTGAGAGCAAGTGTCCTCAAAGAATAAGTTCGCTCAGTGCGCCAGAGCGGGATGTTACAATCTTTCTTAATCTTCTTTGAAGGTTCCTTTTCTTCGGCAACTAATGCTTCATGTGTCTCCTTCCTTTTCTTTAGATTGGTACAATGATTCTTGTAGTGACCATACTTTCTAAAGTTGAAGCATTGTATTTCTGACATATCTTTCTCTTGATTTGGCTTCTTCCTTGAACCAAACTTCCTTTTGTTCCTGAAATTCTTGAATCTTGCTGTGAAGGCTTGATCATCATATTTATTTTGAGGTTTCTCTTTTGCACTAATCCTTGTTTCTTCTTGTGCACAACAAGTTCAAAGTTCTTCGAATGTAGGATACTCCTTCCTTGTGTTCATACTTGTGGAAAATGCATCCCATGTCTTGGGAAGACCGTTGAGTACTATATTTACCAATTCCTTCTCTGAGATGATTTCTTCAATAGCTTGTAGTTGATCTCTTAACTAAGATATCCTCACAAATTATGATGTCATGTTGTCATCATCATTCATCTTCATGTCACAGAGCTCAGTCTTCAGACTCATTACTTGTCTAATGTTTCTGACTGAGAAGAGATTTGTTAAGTCATCGTACATATCCTTAGATGAATCAAGATAGGAGATGTAGGGTATGAAGTGGTATTTTATAGAATCCACTATGATACTCATGGAATTGATGTCATTGTCTTTGAACTTCTCCATAACTGCAACGTTCTGCAGTTCCTTCTCTTTTCCTTCTTCAAACTCGGGTTCCACGATCTTTCCTTTCATGATATCCAACACTTTATTCTTGGCAAGGATGACGTCAATCCTTGTCTTCCATGCTCTGAATTTAGAATCCCCATCTAACTTGTTTTATGACTTCATATAGTAAGTCATGGTTGCTTTGCCTTGGTAAACCCTAGATTTCACCAAAAACTCAACCTTGATGTCTTAGCTTCTTGAGAGTACCAGGAGATGAACTAGTCTAGGGCACAATAGTCTATCTGGAAATTAGGTCAATCCCTTCAATTAAGGTGCCTCAACAAGAGGGTTAGGGTTTCTGGAATTGCACCTGCTAGTAACCCTAGTGGCAGTGCTTTGGTAACTTCTCTTGCTAGAAACCCTAGCAACAGTTCTTCAATGAACTTAGTATCCTTATGGCTATTCTCCCTTCCAGTGGTTAGACTAAATGAAGGAGGTGTGGGCCCATAACCTATTAGAATCTAATAGATGTGTATGTTTAACCATAGACAATATCACTATTTTCACCCAACGATAGGCCGAAGCCACCCCCGAGAAACCTAACCCTGACAAAGAATCATTCTGGAAGAAAACCCTAGGCTAGATAGCCAAACAAAGGGTGGCACAAATTTCTCCAAGAATAACGCACCAAGCAAGAGTAACAAGATCTAATCAAAGAGTCCAAACCATAACCAAGAGATAGTCCAAGACAAAACCGAAATATGCTAGCTATAGCGGCTGCAATGGTAGCTCTCCTCTAGACTTGCGCACAAACTAGCTAACTGCAGTGCGCACAAGTGTTGCTTTTGCAGTTATGAGAATGCCTGCTAGAATGAAGACCGAGCTCCTGTATTTATACTAAGACTAACAAACTGCCTGGGCCGACTTCTCATTCTGGGTGCCTATTTACTTAGTATATAATATTTCCTTCAACCGACTTCTTTTCTTGGAGGCTAATAACCTAATATAAATTATCCTCTTGAGCCAACTTGTCTTCCAGGTTTATTAGCCAACTAATTAGGGTTTCTTCTTACTTCCCGAAATATTATTTTCTTGTCAGGTTTACACGTGGAGGTAAATACCTCCCGCAACTACCATAATATCAACACATATATCAATGAAAAGGGAACTTCACAAGATGTGAATGTAAGGTTCCAAAGCCTTACTAATTTCTCCATACGACCAACAGTTGAACAATGATCTTATCCGAAAAATGCTAACTCGAATTTTAGCATAAAGTCCCTAAATACGTGGCCTCCTTCGATCGTTCAACCAATACTTGTAACCAAGGCTACTTTATGCAAATTCGAAAAGTTATTTTCATCACATGTTGAATAAAATGTAAAATCACCTAATTTAAACACATGGATCTTGGGATCCATAATTTCTCCACTTTTCGCAGATCACCTCTGCTGATAAACCTTGGGTAACTACAAACACGAAATAGATGTCCAACAAAAATTAAATGTCCATTGTTGGTTTTCTTCTTCATCGTGATATGAAGATTCACAATGGTACCCGATCCTTTATCGATACTTGATCAAATGTTGGGTGGACGATTGAGATTACTCCAAGATTTAAAATAATATCTTACGTTGATCGTTAAATTTGGCCTCTGATCTAATGATCCATAACTCTTCTCAAACCGACGGTGAGATCTTAACCTTCTTTTGATCGATAATTTCTATAACTTATCGTTCTAGTTTATAACTGGAACAAGGATTGGATCATTGATCCTTATAGTGATCGATGATCATTGAATAAGATTTCTTACTCTAGTTGTTAGTTGAGTCAAAATCTCTATTGTCTCAAATTTCCTTCAAGGGGAACTCTTTCTCACCTATAAATCTGGGATAAAGCCTACAGTCATACATATAAATAGACTCAAAACATGAAAAATCACAATCTATTCAGAAATTTTTGACCACAATCACCATAGACCTGCAATATGGTTTGTGAAGGGAATTCTTCATTATTATAGTATTAAAACTACAATACTCAATTTTATAGAGATTTAGCATGTACCCAAAATGAATAGAGGGTTTCACCATACAATTCCACATAGAAATCGAAATAAAGTGTTTCACTTAATTCCTTTTACACATACACTGTACATAATGTTTACATAAGTCATATTAATTCCTTATTTGGCCTCAATTACATTTAGTAAGCCTCTCTCTCTGTGGCCTTAGTTCTTGTCTGGATGGCCTCTCTGAATGCCTTCAAGGTTTACCATATTATATAAGAGGATTCTGAACTTGATTCAGATCCTATAAACACTCCAACAATTCCTAAGGATACTCTCATATCCACAAACCTCTCATTCAACTCCCATCCTTAGGATTCATAATCCTCATGAGATATATAACAAACATAAGATCTCTCAACTCACTCACAAATCTAAAATCCTCTTCTTAGAATTAGGTATATTACATGAAATCAAACAGACACACATACTTCTAGATTTTATACAGAAACATAAGAAAATACATCAATGCACACTTAGGGAACCAACTCCCTTAGTAAATGAAAATCCCTTAGGTCTTCATCAAATGTTCAAGACTTTGGGAACATGATGCTCCTACATCAACGATTCAGGTTCATAGAAGGGCGCTAAATACATGAGTCTATAGGACAACACAAGAGGTACTTCACACTATCAAAACATCACATATTCTAGCATAATTTATCAAGATATATATTTATAAGGCATATAATAGAGTCCCATGGTTCTACCTTCACTTTCTCTTAATTCACATATGGTTCTCACATCCTTTGGTCAAGTGGGTTATGGGATGTGTGACTACTTCCTCCTTTATAGTATTATTAATGGATCAACATAAAACTTATTTAATCCTTCAAGGGTGGTTAGACAAGGATACCCACTCTCACCATACCTCTTTATATTGGTAACAAAGACATTAAGTAGAGATTTTATATTGGTAGCAAAGACATTAAGTAGTGACATTAGTAAATCTAGGAGAATCACGAGAATCAAAGGTAAGGAATATCTGAGGCACTCACATAATTATTTTTCGTATATGATGTTCCACTACTCTATTTTGGATTAGAAAAGGAGGGTCGTTGTTTCAAGACCATTTTACAACATTACAATAAGGCTATAGGCATGCAAATAAATGAGAATAAGTATGTAGTTTATATAGTTGGTTTGGAAGGAATTAAGGATTTGGGTATTCGAGGATTATTTCCTTTTCAACATTTACACATTTAATAAGGGGTTAAACATCAAGGATTTAATCTTAATCCTAATTTATATGGAAAGGAAGATTGGTACTAGCTACTGTAAAAAATTGAAAAATGCATATCTTTTTGGTGCAATCAGTGGCTCTCAATGAGAGGTAGATTGGTTTTCATAAATTCAATGATGGAAGAAATTCCATCATATTAGCACACCCTAGCTCATAAACCTAAATGTATTCTTGAAAAAATAAGGAAGAATTGTTTTATTTTTTTGTGGAAATAGTGATTACAAAGGGATCCCTCTGGTTAAATGGAAAAGGATTGCAACTCCTAATCCCTAGGGGGATGAGGGATGAAGAACATACATTTATATTATAAATCTATAGAAAAAAAATGATTATATAAATTCATCAGAAAGGAGATCTTCTGGAAAATGATTCTTATACAAAAATATGTTTCTCGAGGAACTCTCTTGGACTAGATTACAAAGGAAAGAAAGATTATAGTGAATGTATCCAAAAATTTGAAGGGAATGAAACTAGCCTTCCCATTCATAGGATTTTATCTAGCATGTAGTGTGGGAGATGGATGGCAAGTAAGAGTCGGGGAAGATGCAATAATGGGGTTTTTTAGAGACATATTCCCTCCCAATGAAATCATACATCACCTATAGGTAACTAGAATATGTACACTTAATTTGATTGATATCTTGGATTAAACATCCTTGTGGTCTCAAGGCTAGAGAAAGGAAGTTTATGTTGGTCTAGATAGAAATTTGGCTCAAAGTTGTGATCAATTTTTAGTATAAATCAAGAAGACACATATAAGATTGAACAATTATGTGAATGAATTAAGCTAGGATTTAAATATAGCAAGGGGAAATTATACTCATAGTCTTAGATACTGAACTCTTTTTGGATAAGAATTAGGTGATGACAAATGGTGTGGGAATAAGCTCTGAAAAGTTAAGGCCCCTCCCAATTTTAATATATTTATGTGGATCATTTTCAACAATGATTTTTTAACACGGGAATCCCTCTAGAAAATAAATAGAGCAAGTTCAAGTATTTGTTTACTTTGCAGGAATAGTGAGGAAAACAATTCATGTTTTTTGGCATTGTAGTTATTATCATAACATCTAGGTTGAGGTTGGGGAGCTTTTGGGTATCCAAAACCCTTGGAAATGTGAATCCTTAGATACATGCAATAATGCTTAGTTTACTCAACAAAATCTAAAGTTCTTGGAGGCATTCCCATTTCTGGTTCTATGGGGAATATGGATGGATAGAAACTCTACTTTGTTTGAAGAGAATATGATGCCTATTTTCTAGGTAGCCTCTCAGTTTAATGATTTATTTTCATATTATAAGGTTATTCCAAAGGTTAAACCATAGAGAATTCTATCAGTTGTACAAGTGGACAAGCCTTTAGCTTGGGGATATTTCGATGGGGATTATTAAGGCCCAGCTTCTATCAATGGGAATGGCTTCATTTTATATCTTTTTGAGACACACCGATTTCAAGTCAAAGGTAATATCGAAAGAGGAACAAATAACTAGGGGGAATTCAAGGCCTTATAATACTTACTAAAATTTTCTCTAGATAGGGATTGATAAGCTTCAAGTCATGGATGATTCTTCTATGGTCATAAACTAGATGAAAGAAAACCTCCAAGTAGTCTCCTTCCACTAGAAAAAAAATTAAAGGAAATATGTAATCTATTTCTTTGGGTTACTCATATTTACAGAGAGCACAAAAAGAATGTGAATCATCTCTCAAAGGAAGGAATCAACTACATTATATTTATGGTTCCTTGGAAGAAGTACAAGATGACCATGTAGTGGTCTTACAAAAGTTTTCATTTAATGATTTCTAAATTCCTTTTGAATATATAATATGTCACTACACAAGACTATTAAGTCTATTATTTGTTTTCAATTACTTGATATTATGAAGGTTGGGGATCTTTCTCAATGCACTACTACAATGAAACATTTTGTAGATATCTAGCTTTAGATGATCCCTTTGGACTATTCCCAAAGCACCTAAATATTATATTTATTTTTATCTCGAATAAAAATATAGTTTTTTTCTTGGATATATATATGATGAAAGAAAAATAACAAAAATAATTCAAAGAAAATTTTGTAAATCCTTAAAACATCTGTATGGCTTACATATAAGAAAACCGGGATTGATAAGCATTGTGTTCTTACAAACATTGTGATTACAATAGTGTGATATGGTGTATACCAAGAAATCTATTGTATATAGAGCTTAGCGATAACATAGAGAAACACATTTTAGAGTTTAGTAGGAAAGAGATCGTTATAGAATTAAAATAAATTTTAATAGATATATCTCAACATTTAATATACATATAAGAAAAACGAGATTGATAAGCATTGTATTCGTGTGATTACAATAGTGTGATATGGTGTATACCAACAAATCTATTGTGTATAGAGTTTAGCGATAAAATAGAGAAACATATTTTATAGTTTAGTAGGAAAGAGATTGTTATAGAATTAAAATAAAATTTAATAGATATATCTCAACATTTAATATAATAGATATAGAATTAAAATAAAATTTATGTTGATATTATCTTAAAAACTCATAATTGAATTAAATGCATATGTGTTTTGTGTCAAACATTTATCATCAATAAAATTTCATTATTATTAAGCTCTTTAGCTATAGACTTAATGGTAATAATGTTTCATTCTTATTTTATGCTATTTAGCCATATGTGTTGTGGTACAATAAAAGGTTTTTTATGGTGTAAAAAGAAGAATCTAGTGATTATCATTCCATGAAGACTCGATTCCGATATGTGCTGTGGTACAATAAAAGGTTTTTTATGGTGTAAAAAGAAGAATATAGTGATTATCATTCCATGAAGACTCGATTGCGATGTAAGTTAGATGTGATAAAAAGTCAATTTAAACATAAGAGTTAGAATTTTTTAAAAAATTCCTAGGGCATGCGTCTTACCTCTACAATTTTGTAATGAAACTTAAGGTATATGGAAAAATGTATATGGGATCTCCCATCAAGTTTCTAATATTTATTTCTAAGTTGGTTTTATAATTTTTATAGTCGAGGCTTTATTATGTAGTCACATTGAAATTTATTTAAAGAGTGTTATTTAAAAGAATAGTGTTATTATTTTAATTTTTTAAGTATTTTTTTTGTTTGTTAGTTTGTCGTGACTTATGGGATTAGTGGGTGGGCATGTGTTAAAATCACTAAGGGATCACGTGATCACGATGGATCAGGTCGAACACTAACTTTAACATCACGGAGTGTTTTAGAAGCACACTCCATCACCTAATTTCAATATCTTATATATATAAAATGTAAAAAAATATTTCAATATCTTATACATAGAAGGTAAAAAAATATTTCAATATCTTATATATAAGGTAAATAATTTCTGATAGTTAAAACATTTTAATGTTTACTAAAAATGTCTAAGTAATAATCAGAGATTATAGGTTGAGAGGGATCAATTTTTTTAGATTAAAAATAAGTGAGAAAAAATTAACATTTTAAAAGATTTTATCTCTCAACTTATGATAACTCCTCAATTAAATAGATTTTTAAAATAAAAAAATCTCTTTAAAACATATATCTTATATATATATATGCTTGAGAGGTCCTGGTTTTTTCATAAAAAAACCGCATGTTCAAATCTAGAGATGCTTCTCTCGATTTTGTGATCATTTTCTTGCGAAGACATTTTTTAACAATTGCATTATACGAATTTATACCAATGGATTATATGAAATTTTGTGAGAAATTCATGTAGATTGGTACGAGTGTATGTGAAACATTTTGAGAAATTAGTGTACATTGGTACGAGGATAGATCACAAGTAGGGCAATCATTAGTATGATTGGTGTCTCAAAATAATGTTATGAGCATATATGAGAAGTAGGTGAATAACTCCAATAAGGATATGGATAGTAATAAATAATTGTGCAGGACACAGAAATCATTATGCTGATAACATGTGTATGGATAGTAATAAATAATTGTGCAGGACCCAGAAATCATTATGCTGATAACATGTGCACATCAAAGAAACCGCGTTTATATTTTGCTCGCTAAAATTGATGGACATTTTGGCTTGTTGTCGATTTTGTAGGATGGTGATGTACGTTTCCATTATTTTAAAAATGTTATTCGATGTATGGTTATTCCATTAATACCCCACATTGATTTCCGTATCGCAATATAGTATTAAAAATGGTCGCATAACAATGCTTTGTCGCCGTTCTCCATCCAGTTGAACTGTTGGAAGATCTTCTCTTAGATGATATTTGAAGATCCTCTGAAGTGATCAATCTGATAAGGGTCCCAACTGCGGAGTTCTTCCTGCGATACTCAGTTCAGGATTCGAGATCTTGTTCTTGGACTGGAAAGGCGGAAGAGATCAAACCCTAATCTCATTGCAGAAGATCGCGGGCCCAGTCCTTCTTTTGCAAAATCGCTCGCAATGCTTTCTTAACGTTTAGTTTTACTCGTTCGTTACTAAATTTCTATATACATTTGCATTTTACCTTTAAATATGAGCATTCCTTCTGAGTTGCATTCAATATTTCTCTCTTCAAACGGTCTCGATAATATGCTTGATGTCCGAAGTGTTTCTAGTTGCAATTTCCTATCAACAGAACCGCTTCAATATCCCTTAACTTATAGTACCGATCATGCCCAGAGATCTAATTTGATCGATAGCTGCAACTTTGGAAACCCAGAGGACAATCACGACCTTTTGCCTCATCCCTCTTTAATGCCGCCCATCTGCAATTCCAGCCTTCCACCTCACTGTCCTCCCTGGAATAGATTAACTCGCACCGCCCCGACCGAGAAAAGCTGGAACCACAAAATGATGGAAAAACGGAGGCGGAAGGACATGCAAAAGCTCTTTTCGAGGCTGAGATCCTTACTTCCAGAAGCAAATATCCGGGTATGTTTTTCTCTCTAGGGTTTTCTGCGTTGGAGGCATCAATAGTACTCGTTAGGGTTTTCTGCGTTGGAGGCATCAATAGTACTCGTTAGGTTTTTTTCTCTTATTCATTTTCTGGCTGTGCAGGGAAAACGTGCAGTGTCAGACCAAGTGCTTGAAGCTGTTAATTACATTCGTTATATGCAACAAAAGATCGAAGATCTCTCAACAGAGAGAGATAAAATGAAGGCTAACTTTTATGAGAGACAAAATGTTTCCATCGAGGGTGCGCTATTCTCATCTAACGAGAAATTTTGGAGTAATGATCCGCGGCGCCCAGGATTAGTTGGGGAATTGCCTGCCGTGAAAATCAAGTCCAGTGGTTCAAGTGTTGAGGTTTCCATTAACGCTTTCAAAGAACAGATTGTCTACTCTAATCTTCTACTCGTATCGGAAGAATGTGGCCTCGAAGTTGTGAACGTTTCTTCTTCAGCCATTAACAAGAGAGTGTTTCATACGATACATGGCAAGGTATTACCCTACGCTCTCTTCTTTTTATGTGTTATTTAACTGAATCTAAACATGCATCTTTACACGTTTTTCTACGCTGCAGATGCATGATGTTAACGATTTTAACATCGAAGCCTTAGACAAGAAATTTCGGGATTTSTTAACGGCTAACCATATTCAGGCCGAACTACGCACTGTTTCGAACTAATGATTCCTTCCGCATAACATGGGCTTTACAAGGTTAGATTAGCTTATACTGTGCATCTCTATACTCTTAATCCAATTGCATGGGCTTTACAAGGTTAGATTAGCTTATAAGGTTACAATTGCATAGAGTTAAAAACTCTTAATCCAGTGAGTTAGGTATTAGCGATGGGTGCTTTCAGTTCCAATTCATTAAAGAAATGATTTAAGGTGGTACCTGATTTATCTTGTCTTAATTGGAAAAACCATCACTGTGTTTGTAAAAGAAATGATTTACGGTGGCGCTTAATTTATCTCGTCTTGATTGAAGAAACCATCATTGTTTTTAAAGTAGCTTGCCACACATAACTTTTACTAATTAGGCCATTTCTTTTTGTATCGGCTATTATATTTCAATACATAACTGATCTGCATGAATGATCTCAAGAGAAAAACTACTTAGCGAGATCCCTACCTGGCCCTAGGGMAATTAACAAATGGTTGGATGCTACTACCAAAACCAACCTGAACTCCATTAGAGACAAGTTGACTTCAGTGCACAATTACAACTAAAGTATGTCGTCATTTAAATCTCTCCCCATTAAGATGGACGATCCAATATACAGTTAATATAGTTGACCTTAGTAGCCAATTAATATAGTTGACCTTATATTTTTATGGCTTTCACTTTGATGGAATATAATGAATTGTGATTTTTCAATGTTCCGATATAATAAGGGACTTCATGACTTCATATTTCATATCAGGAGTGTAGAAGTTTTTTTATTTTTCACATAAGTATTTAGAAGGAAGGATTAAATGGTTGATTAATGATAGATTAAATGTTCTTTTTAAATAAAACAAATAAGTATTGACTCAAAATATGTTAAAAAAAAAAAGTGTGTATGAAGTAAACAAATAAGTACTGAGTTAAAATATGTAAAAATAAATAAATATGTGTTTGAAGTAATCCCATGTTTGAAGGAAAAAGTGGACAAAAATATGTGTATGAAGTAATTCCATGTTTGAAGGAAAAAGTGGACTTCTAAGTAGAAGTTATTTCTAATGTGTTTCAATACTTAAAAAAGTATTATAAAAATAAACAATAATAAAGGGAAATAAGGAACAATAAAATGTTATATAGGTTGGGGCACTTGCACACCTAAGAATGAAATTCACATACAACTTTTAAGGGTGGGGACACTTCCACATTTAAGAATGTAATTCACATACAACTTCTAGAATGCAAAGGAAGACATTTTCAATTGATTCTCTACAAAATAAAAATGTTAATAATTTATTGATTGATGATAGATTGGATGGTGTTTAAAAAAAACTAATAATTGTGTTTTGGCTCAAAATATGTGGTTTTACTTGTTCAAAGTAGATCTATATAAACAAAAAAAAAATAGAAATTTACATCTCCTCAAAGAAATCCCCCCATATTGAAGTTCTTCAATTTTGTCTTTTTATTTTCACCAAGACAAGTAGATTCTAATAAATTGACTAGAATGTAGAATGTAAAGTCCATATATATTAGTTGACTCTCCCAATTGTTGTGGAGAGTCATATAGGATGCCCTTTTTTTTCTTTTTGGAGACTCGTATCTAGTCCTTGGTTCCTCGTATGGCATTGTGCATTCTTGAAGCCCGCCATATTGTAATTGTGAGTTGCTTTGAATTTTACATTTAAGACAATTTGTGTGATAGAGAATAACCTCATTGCCTTTCTCATACTCTTATTTTGGACCTACGATGCAATATTTAGGACATAACTATGTGGTGGGGATTTCCTCTTGTTTTCCTCTTATTTATTTCTTTGAAAAGGAGTATTTCATATCGTGTCTAGATCACTCTACATATCTCCTTTTTCTTAGTGATTTGGCACAGTTTGGAGGGACATCCTTGGTGTAGTGATGGTATGAAATTATTCTACCTCTAGAGACAATGGGCCAACTTATGCAAGCTCTCTTTGCTTCATTACTTGATCTTGGAGTGTCAATGGAGCTTCATTAGATGTGCCTATGAAATTTTTCTATAGTGCACATCCATTTTATTCTTAACATAGTGTGTTGCAATGTGTCCTATTTCAAAGTATTCCCTACACTTGAATGCAATATGAGTGTACTCGAGAGATTGTGACCAAATGGAGTTCTTAAAAACTAGCTTATATTTATCGAGATGCCTTTTTTTCAAGTGCATGTGCACACTTAAATATGAACAAACACGTTTATATTCATTTGTGTTTATAATCTCTTCAATTGGAATTTAGCCACAATTGTTTTAGTGAAATTCTATAATTGAAATCCCTAAAACTACAATGGAAGGTTGGGCATCCTTACTCACATTCAAAGCGGGGATAGTCTATAGATGGACTGAAGGATGGGATCCAAGGTTTCATCAATAACCTAGCTTTGTCGCAAAACCATGGACTAGAGTCAAGGATAAGGATTATGTCACTTGGTAGGTCTAATTCAACTATAAAGAACCCTTTCACATACCGGGAGGTATAGGATTATTCCTTTATTTACATGTTTTTTCATCATTTATTCATTTATCAAGATCGATGATTTTTTCCTATGACATTTGGTAGGTCTAATTCAACTATAAATAACCCTTTCACATAAGGGGAAATATAAGATTATTCCTTTATTTATGGTTTTTCATCATTGATCAATTTATGAAGATCTCTGAAGAGACTATTAAACATACAAATGAGACCATTTTCTTTAAATTTAATATATTCATTTCCATGGCATCAACTACCACTAGAGTGGATGGTTATTGTGCATCATTAACCATTCTTACTCATGAGTATGGAGAGATTGAAGTCCTTATTAGATTGCATTTAAGGAGGGAATCTTTAAATGTACTATCTGAATATGCCAAGGGAAGAGGCACAGAGCTAGACGATCCAAATCTAAGAGATGTTGAAGGGCCATAAGAGAAAATTGGTCAAGGGGCACCTACTAGAGAATAATTCACCACTAAGGCCATTTGAATGAGAGGAAATGAAAGGGAGGTATCCTACATCAATAAAATTGGGTGTAGAGGAGAGTTGAGAGGTGTGCATCAAAGTCTTGGAACCTAAGGGTAGCAATGTCTCCATTAGAATGGAAAAGTGAGCTTGAGTAGTGTAGAACTAGTAATTGAAGTGGCCATAGATATCATGGCTATGCATATAAGGTAGAATATGTTTGCTTCATTTATCCAGGTGGATATTGGAGGCCACCCACCTTTTCCAAATGGCTCAAAACAGTTTTCTGGCCATTTTGGCAATTTACTATTTTTAGCAGGTTTTCACTTCCGGGGCCATTTTGAGGGCCTAAATGAAGTTTTTTCGAGATCAAGATTCTCAATGATATCCGAAGGCATGATTGAGGCCCCAAAATGAATCTCATCGACGATACCTTTCCAACGAGCTATCACACGCCTAAAACGGAGATCGTATGCAAAAGTTACGACCCCGGGAAGTTGATGCACCAACTTACCCAAACGGGGCCCACATGACTTTTGGCGCTTCATCTCCTAGGGTTAGGTTTTTGGATTTCTAGGACTTTTGGCATTCCCATATATTGTAAAAAGGCCTTTCAAGCCTCATTGTAACCATCATCTTGCGAATGCGAGTAGCCGTCACATCTCTTCTCAGAGATAAGCTGCCACCATTCTAGTGAGTCTTTCACTCTGTATTTTTATAGTCTCTGTACATTTCTTTCATTAATAGAAATCGTGTATTACTGTATCTCTGTGTTTATGGTTGCATATCTGATATATTTCTATTATATTACTGGATATACGCGATATCTCTGTACATTTCTTTATTATATCTCCGCTCTCATTTCGTGCTGAAAATAATCTGGATCAGTGGTATCAGAGAAAGCTGCTCTTGATCGTTTTTTTTAGTGCATGTCCCCGACGAGGTCCGAGTATAGCAAGTTGGGTCTCGAGCTTGTCTCTCTTGAGGACAATCGCTCTCGCACACCGAAGAAACCCTCAATGGTGGAAGAAAAGAAAAACGATGGAGTAGACGATCCTATCAGTCTGTTGCTTGGGCAAGCTCTCACGCGACAGAGGGACGAAATGATGGAGAATTTTTCCCACATCCTTCAACGCCTGCCGATAGCATCAGGTGCATCTTCATCAAGCGACCACTTTGGAGGCACCTCGCCTTTCAAGGTACAGGTTAATTTTGATATTCCCGTATTTGAAGGTCAAATAGATGCAGAT
>JASDQU010307211.1:57311-70754 GCA_032191745.1 Picea mariana
TTTCGAGCCTCATTGTAACCATCATCTTGCGAATGCGAGTAGCCGTCACATCTCTTCTCAGAGATAAGCTGCCACCATTCTAGCGAGTCTTTCACTCTGTATTTTTACAGTCTCTGTACATTTCTTTCATTAATAGAAATCGTGTATTACTGTATCTCTGTGTTTATGGTTGCATATTTGATATATTTCTATTATATTACTGGATATACGCGATATCTCTGTGCATTTCTTTATTATATCTCCGCTCTCATTTCGTGCAGAAAATAATCCGGATCATTCATGAAGATTTTTTGACTTCAAACACTCACATAGTTAAGAAGGCTTCAAGGTGAAAACTTATTTCTTCTTAAAATATTAGAGGTTGATATATTTAAAAATAATTTGACCTAAGGAGAACAAGGGGGTGAGATTTAATCCATATATGTGTGCATGGGTAGAAAAATAATTATAAATATAATCTAGCCACATGTTAGAGGGCCATAATAACCATGAAAATAAATTAACCTTTACTAATTGTGAGAAATGCCTCACTCTTCTCCATTAAATCTAACTCCACTGGGAATAGTAAATAAAATGATTACAATTAAGGTGGAAACTTTTTTTAATAAATCTCTCAAATAATTTTTTTTTCACTAACTTAGTAATAATTCTAATATAAAATTATAAGAAAAATAATTCATCTTCAAAATATAAAATGTATAAGCACATAACCTTTTATCCCTTAATAAATCTTTATAGTAAAACTATCTTTATTCTTATTATTTTTTACTTGTTAATCACTTAGAGCTATAAATAGTATAGATAACCTCACAAATATAATAAGTTGTAACCTCACAATTAAGAAAAACATGTGAATTGGAATAACCTTGTTTATATATTTGGTTCTTAGAATATATTGTTTGGTTGTTAAATATTGCTATTATTATTTATTAGAAAGTCAATTATGATTAAATCTAGCTGGTTCTTGCATATTGTCTTTATTGTTTAGTAGAGATTTGGTTAATTACGAGTAAGTTTCACATTTTTTATTTTATGGTTAATTATGAGTAAGTCTCATATTTGGATTTAGCATGGTGAAAAATTCTTAAAACATTTGAATTATACAGAAATAATCACTCAAATCTAAGAATCCAACAATCATCCCCCAAAAAAATCACCATTTCCTAGAACATTTAACCTAAGACATTTTTTTCAATTACAAACTAATGTGATTGATTCCCCAAACTTCCTCTTACCTACAATTCGACAACCTGTACTAGACTTCTTTTGAGAGAAAATCAAGCCTCTACAACTTTAAAAGATCTTCTTCCTCATTTTTCAAGCTTCCACGAATCTCAAAAGTGAATTACTTTTACTCTAAGTAAGTTCTAGAGAGAAAGAATTCTTTGATATAAAGGACTGGGTTCCACATTGGAGAGATTGTGTCATACACTAGGGTTTTCCAACGCTTGGAGCTTCCTCCTCCTAACCACGTTGACTCCATTGCATGCTGCCCTTACTCATTAACTTTAACGTACCTACTCTTATTCATGAATCTTAACCTTCGAGGGCCATGGATACACTACAACACTCCATGCATGGAGAAAACCTTTTTAGGGGCTCTCCAAAAATCTACCACACATTGCCACATCGAGTAGACCCACTCCCATTTCACCCAAATATTTCATCTTACTCCTGAGACATGCATGGTTCTCCTCGATCCGTAACATTCACCCTTTCAGACAGAACTAGTGGAGCATGAACACCATTTCTATATAATAGTAGATAATTTGTTAAACCTGATCATGGATCCTCTTTATGCCCTTGATCGAACCCCTGTCACACCTGTGGTTTTTACAGCTCTCGAAGCCCCCTCTAGACGAGTTTTTGCATCCCATGAAGCGCGTTTGGATGTAACCAATCGCCACCAGATTCACACCCTCCAGTATTAAATAGTGATGGCCACAAGCACAAACACTCCACTGGCATCGCCATGTTTTTCACCCCCAGGTCAGTCACCCAATATGTTGTTTCTCTGTTGGCCTCGGCAAGGCCGATCCATTTCGAGCCACATTCAGCAACTCTCAGTTCGCTGACCTTCGCCCCGGTAACCAATTAACTGTTCTCCCAAACGGTCCCTCCGTCCTTTCCTCTGATAATGATGTATTCACCCCCAAGTTCCAACCTCCCCAACCAATGCACCGTCAGCGTCACTCATCCCAGCCGCAGCCACCTCAGCCGTTCAACGGTGAATGCTTTACACCATGCAGAGTTTGTATGTGTCCCGAGGAGACTTCAGTGTCATACCTGTGACATGCAAAATACTACTTTCCAGGTCCACTTGAGAAACCGGACTTCTATCTATTAAGAAGTTCCAGTGCTTAAAATTTCGCGGTAAGCTAAAGATTAAAGATGCTACGAAACAAAGATTTTTTTTAGAGATATTTGTTTGAAATTTGGCAAGAAATTGTTGGATTTGTAGATTTAAGTGATTATTTCTGTAGAATCTGAATGTCCTAGGAGTTTTTCAACCTGCTGAATCCATTTCTACGTTCAAAAATGGATTTTGAACAACAAAAAATAGTGATTTCTATAAATTTATATTGCCTAAAAAAAACCATTTCATAAAACAACTAACCTACACCTAAATTTTCCAATTAAAATATAGTTACAAGTTTGTCATTTTGTGTTGTAAGAATGCATCTTGTGATTTGGCCCATGTTCTACCTTGGGTGACTTCGTTTAGGAGTACTTCAACCAAGGACTTAGGACCTAAGTCCTTGGCTCTTATTCTTAAATAGACTCGTCCAAGTTACAATAACCATCTAAGTTATTCCCATATACCACTCATATGTACAAATATTTCCTCAATAGGGACTTTGATGTTTTTAGGACCTTGTGCATGAGACATAAGCCTTAAAGGAACCCCTTAGGGCCTATGTCTCTACGTTCTAGTCCTAAAGAATGGCCTAGACCAGAAGACCCATCACTGCTACAGAAACAATTATTTTGAGTACTATATATGGTTTTGAAGGTCATAGATGTAACAAACCCGAGACCCTAAACCCTACTTAGGCTAGTGGGATGTAAACATTTCTCCCTTCATTACACATCTAGTCTCAGGTTTTATTCCCGTCTTCATGACCTCATTCATGTGTGGTAGTCACATGGAAGAGGTCATAGATGTAACAAACCCGAGACCCTAAACCCTACTTAGGCTAGTGGGATGTAAACATTTCTCCCTTCATTACACATCTAGTCTCAGGTTTTATTCCCGTCTTCATGACCTCATTCATGTGTGGTAGTCACATGGACTCCTTCCATGTCATATGCATTAGAGTATAGGACGATGTGTGTGCTATCGTGGTAGTGACATCTCCCTAGAAGCGTCACCCTCTCTTAGAAATTCCTTTGACAAAATGAAACTATACGACCATAAAACAAACTTCCCTAGATGAACGGTTCGAACTCACTCGACTCAGGCTATATAAACGACTAACAATGATTCAAGATCCTTCCCATTAGGAAAACAGGTTATGCAACCCACAATCCATTCTCGGATTCAACCTTTTGAATAACTCTGTTCCTGAAAAATCCAACAGTCCGCAGGCTGGGAAAACTTATGGTCTCGATTTATTCAGAACCATCAAACTACGCGACAGCTAAAGTTTGTTCTCATTATCCTCCAAACACTGAACATGTGGGGTATACATCAATATCTATGGCTAATATCTCACTAGGATGCTTCACAAGAAAATCAATGGTTTGCACCCCCTCAGGCTTCTGCCATCGAGAAATACCCACTCTTCAGAAAATTGTGATTTTCTCGAACAATTATTTCCAAACTGGAATCTGTCGATGCATCTGATGGTTCCTGGACCCTTACATCTAACGATCATGGTTCTATCAGATCTCATAAATAATCGATAGTTAATTGACACTATCACTTCAACAAGGTTCTTTCATTGGGACAGATCATTATCAGATCCAAAGACTCAGATCTCAGCGGCCAAGTTGCAAATAGATCTATGACTATTACCACGCTCAGTTTCTCGGCATTGGGAGTTTCTTCCACTCACTTTCCATGTTTTTTTCTTGAAATCTTCCTTTTAGATGAGCTTATCAACTTAGCACTCGACAAATTTACGGTCTAGATATTGTTGGCTCACTCTTCCAGTAGATCGATGTCTCTCATCGACTCAAAACTTTCCCATCGGGAGGATCACCTTAACAATGTTTTTTGGGTTTTTCTGAAGGGTCCACCTTCTGATAATATTTCTCCTAAGCCCATAGCTCCTATGAACGGTCAAGATATTCTCTTCTCATTGAATCAATGACTAACATTTCCTCTTGGTTTTTAAGAAGGATTCAAAGGGCTTAAGGGTTAATTCAAGGATTAACAACCCTTATCCTTCTTCGACATCTTCATGTAAGAGATTTAATGTTACTCCCTTAGGATTTTAACCCACTTCCTTAATACACAAACTGTTCTCCACCATAGGCCCCATAGTGAATATTTCATATTCTACAAGCTTTTCATTCAAAGGCTAGGGAAAACATAGGGTTAAAGGCCATCATTGGCCTCCCTCACACAATTTTTCCAGGAAATCAATTAATATTTTTAAAAGAGATTACCTTACACCATTTAAACCCATATTTCACATCCATTCAACATATGAAGCTATCATCAAGAACAAAATGAAATTCAAAATCATTAATAACACAATGTCCAGATATGTGGGGACATACTTATCTATTTTTATTTTCAACCAACCAACTGACTAAGGGTGAATGCCTTTCCACTCAACCATAGGCTATGCTGCACTTTTTCCAGTCTATAGAAATCCACCCCCGTGCTAGGCCATGATACCACTAAGGGACTCTCACAAGTTGGCTATCAGGATATGGAATTGGTCAAGAAGGTTACTCTACTTCACTCCACTAGAAAGAACATAAATCCATTCTTCCCACTGAGCTCAAGGACTGCACGAGCTTACCAGGGGCCTTCCCAGTTGGATTTACTCTACACAAGGGAGTCCCTTCTCCACTACACAGTCCCTAGTGCCCTCTCCTTATTAGTGTTGGTTTCTTTCCAAAAATCACCAACTCATGGCCCTCTCTACTCCACTATGGATATGGGTATTCTTTGTTCAAGAGTGACCATTCATGTCTTGGGTAAGCTTCCTATTTTCCTTAGGAAAAATTACCAGTTCCTCTTTTTCTCAAGTTTGTGAATGTGACCTCTATTTTATCCTTTGCGTTACCACACATTGTTCATGCATGAATGCTCTGTCTCTATCTATGCATCCGTGTGTGCCCGTCTGGTCCACACCCTCTTCCTCCTCATTCTTTTCCTAAACTGGAACCTTCTCCTTATTCCTCACATTCCGCACTCACATATGTAAGAATACAACCCATGGGATCAAGCTACCAAATTGAAGGGGAAATTATAGGTACTTTTGGTCGACAACTGCAACAACCCCTTCACTCTTCCCAGTATAGGCTCTAAAAGTAGTCATAAATGCTCCAAATACCTAATCATATGCCATTAAAACGTTCCTTGTAGACATGGTAGATACAGTACTTTGGATAGGCTAGTCATTCAAGTTCATGTAGATGTATGTAGCATCCCCCGACTAGCCTTGTCAGGGAAAACACCAGCAACTCAAAACCAAACTATTATAAAAACTGGTTGTAACACACCCAACCACCCAGGATGGTCATGCTACTTGAAAATATCATGCTCCGATATACATACATACATACATACATACATACATACATACATACATACATACATATATATATATATATATATATATATATATATATATATANNNTAAATAAACATAAAAATTATTTTCACACACATATTCAGGAGAAAGAGACAATAACACATACATGCAATATATATACAGGCAATTCTGATAACATTACAACACATGTACAAAATACATAGCATATAATTAACATATAATTGGTACTTATATTTTTATGAGAAGACCACCGAATGCGTGCAGACCTTCTACGAACCTCCCAACCTTAGACCATGTTGCTCCAAGCTTCAACAATGGGTCACCCTCGAGCTGGGACTAAACTCCACCCAGGGAAAGGAAATCCTAGGCTAGGTTGAGGCTATGAGAAACTACACAATGAAGCATGAAGGATTCTCTCCAAAGAGCCTAATTATGCCCATTTCTCATGGACTCTTATTCTCCACATGGCTATCCCACCCCAGGAATATGCACCTTCTCTTTTCCATAGTCCATCGTCTTCTCCACTTCCCTTCCAAGGGTTCAACAACAAGTCGGATCAGGAATTCTCAGAGCTCTGTAGTTCTTGCTGGACTCCCTCCAAAAGAAATCACTTCCCCCAAAAACTCTCTCACCTGGAGAGAGTTACTCATGAGCCTCACAACCTACTTCTTCAAACAAGGGCTTGGCAACCCACGTCTTCAAACCACAACAAAAAAATTAGGTAAGAAAAGGAGACTGCTCAGTAATTGCAGAGGTTCAACAATGGCATAAATGGCCTTGGCTGTGTGCCTGTTCAGTGCATGCATGCCCTACACAAGGGATGGAAATAATATTGAGAATGAACTTGTGGGGAAAAATGGCAATCAATGGTCAGAATGCTAAGAACGATCAGAATGCTCAGAGAAAGAATTGTGAGTATGGTCAGACTGCAGAATCGTGAGAGAGTCTGAATGGTGAGAGACAAAATCGTGAGAACCATAATGGTGAGTGTGAACCCCCACAATGGTGTAAATTACCACATAAATATGCATGCATTCTCGATGAAAATTGGATCTCTTAGAGCTTGTTCCTCTCCACTTGGAGTTACGTTCCCCTACCCAAAGGAACTTGGCATAACTGGGTTTATTTCTAGACTTTAGTAATTTAGGGAATACCTTATAATATTCCCCTTGGGTTAAGCCCTAAATATTAGCCCCTTTTCCTAGCCTCCCATCCCCCTTTCCCTTCCCTTCCTAGTGGAGCTTAGTCCCCCATAACTCTTTCTTCTTGGTTGGTATACACGTAGTGATGTGTTTTATTAATAATCTGCATAATTACATATACAAAATCAGGTCCATTGTCCTTAGCATCTAGGCTCTCCATCCTATAAACAAATAATCCTCACAAATTATAAAAACTTGTATCACGAGCCTATAATTTACATTAAACATCGTTACAATTCAACAGGGGCTCGGCCTTGGGGTATTACAATCCCCTCCCCTTATTTTTGCAATGGACTTAGTGCAACTCATTTACATAACATTAGCAAGATTTTCAAAATCTTAAAAAAGATAAGGGTATTCTTCCCACATAACATCTTCGTGCTCCCATGTCGCATCCTCAGGACCGTACGAGGTCCATTGGACCTTTACAAGCCCTATGTCTCACTTTCAAAGATGTTTGATTTTTTGTTCCATAATGCGTACCGGATGCACTTGAAAAGTGCTTTCTTGCTCCACCTGAATCACATTCCAATTAATAACATGATTAGCATCAGGTATATATTTCTTAAGCAATGATACTTGGAATACATTATGTATAGAAATAGGACATTGATTTATTAATTGAATATAGTATTGGAAAGGATATAGGTATACTATGTATCAAGAACTATCCCAAGGGAGAGGTATATTATGTTGTATGTCATATGTGCATGCACCGCACATGACTATCCAGTACTAGGAGTTTGATTTTGTAATCATATTTTTTTATATATCTAATGTTATTTGGCATACTTAATGTGGTGAAACTATATTTTTTGGTTCTAACATGTTCTATTTACAATAACATTACAAGTCTTGTAACAAAAGGGCACCATGGATGTAAATTTTGTGGACCTTCTATAAAGTCTAGGTGGTCCAACCTCCTATGAAATATGGTGTATAAATTATTTATGATATTCCTCCTATGATACCACCCTTATATAATAGAATGATATTATATTAATGGTAAACCAAATTGAACCTAGAGACCTAAAATAATAACAACGTGGGATTAGATTATGGCATATGGAATAGATAAGGAGAAGGAAACTACAAAATTGTTCAATTCAGACGGAGAAGCAATGTTTGATGATCCTTAATATTTTGGAAACTGTGTTGAGAAAAATCCCATTAACATAAAGAGAAAATATGTATTTTATGAGATTCCATATTGGAATAATCTTAATATTTCCCACTTACTAGATCTCATGCATACCTTAAAAAATATTTCATCTTCTTTATGGAGGCATATAACATCGAATAAAAGTGAAACATTTTGTTAGGGGGATCTTCTTTCTTCGAATACTAATCTAAGACATTGTCAAATAAAATAAACTTAGTAGAGGAGAGACAAGTCCCCATTGGTCTTTTGAATAAAGTGATGTCCCATGGATTTTGAATAAATGTGAGCTATTTCTAGTGAAGGATGTTATATTTGGTGTGAGGGTACCTTATTTGTAAATGTTGATTTGATGATGCCTCATCAACATAGAAGGACATTTGTCGTAGTTGAAATCACATGACCATCTAAACCTTCTAAGGGTATGTATGTCAATTACATGCTTCTTTTTCAGCAATGTAAGTTGTATGTTATGAAATTATAATTTTATGCCAAATAAATTTTGTACATGTTTATTTTGTAGTATAATTATCCTTTATCATGCATGGTTGTGTTAACCATGACTTATCCTAGTACCTACAATGTTCCATATCTAAATTATTTTCATTTTTACTTTAGATTACATAAAATGAGATTCACATGGCTATCGTTCCTTAGTGGTTGTGAGATATAATGAGATTGTTTGTATGTATGAGAAGGAACTTCCAACGAGTTTCATGGAATTTTAGGTCCATATTTTAATTCAACCACTTTATGAGGTTGAATTAGTTGTGGTGGTATTATGTCATTTTATGTTCTTCTTGAAAAAGTAAATGAAAATGTTGAAGGGTTTTTTTAACAAAGGGAAAACATAAGGGTTCTATGTTAGAGGTGTAGATAATATGTGACTTGTTTTATTATTATAGTGGGTACATCAAGAAAACAAATGATACACTATATAGACTAGTTTTGGAAAGCCATTAGGATGGGGAAAAAAGGGAAGTCGATCTACTCTGAACCAATAGAAAAAGATTCAAGAGAAATAATACATAACTTAACTTTTATCAATTTTATATAGATTAATTGTTCACATTGAACATTGTAATATATGTTTGATATCATAATATTCATTCTGAATACATGAATAAATTGGTGAATTGCCATCAATAATTTTTTTTCTTTGTAGTGTGGAGGCAATGAAACCATGGGTTGTGTTGCATGAAGTGAAGAGAAGGAAATGGGAGGATGCTAGGAATTATTTTGCAGGGATGAATGGTAGGAATTGAGTGTTGAATGGTAGTATCATTCCTTGTCTTGATCATTTAAATTAAAACATGCTAATGATCTATCCCAACAATTGGGTGGTTGACCAAATAAGAGAGAAATATGAAAATAAACATAGGGATCAAGTGAAACAACTCTATAATAATATTTCTATGTGAATTATTCATTTTATAATTCACATTTGAATTATAACATATATTATGTTTTATTAACACTTGAGTTACTTGATATATGAAAACATCTTTTATTTGAATTCATACATGGGAATGTTCCCCATCTATGTGGGTATATGGACATCACGTTCATGACAAAGATGTCAATGACTAAGGATGCCAATGATGGACATGTCACACTTGACTCTAGAGTGGAGTTTGAGTTCAACCAATCCAATCATGCTAGACATTGTGATGAAAGAATAATATAGGGGATGTTAGGTTATATTGCGAAGATACAATATTTCATTCAAGTGGACTTTTCCTCTTTCAAATATGTTATTTTTAGGTGCAAGTGGTGGGATAAATTTTACTACATTAATGAAAAGGAAGATCATTATAGTGTTATAATATGTATTAACTCTAAAAATATGTGGGATTAAAAGGAGGCTTAATATTTCTTCCCAAAACACTACAACCAAGTCATTTATTTACCTAAATTTGTTGTATAGGGATTGTTGGTTCATGCTAAGATTAAATCCAAGATTTAAACATGTTTTTGGGAAAAAAATCTTATCATGCCAAGTGAAGAATTTACTTTGGGTAATGGTAATGAAGAGTGATGTGTACATTTTTTTTTCAATATTTATGTTCCATATGTCTTAATTTACTAAGTTTGTGTATAATTGGATAATATTTATGTTCTATATGTCTTAATTTACTAAGTTTTTGTATAATTGGATAATTGTGTATGTAATTTTAATTATCATAATTTAGTTAGTTTTTACAATTATGTATTGAAAATTATTTAGAGAGAAAATCAACTCAAAACATGGTAGAGAATAACATATAATTAGTGGTGATTTTAGAAAGATATTTAACAAATATATTTAAGCATGATTATTTTTTTTTTCAAGTTTTAATAATTTCATGTTAATATAATACCAAAACTACATTTTCTTCATTTTATTATGTTGGATATGAAAAATAACTAAAAACAACAAGATTGATATTAATGTGTGTAGTTGTTGATCTTGGTCGAATTATATAAAATTATTATGTTCGTGATTTCTTATGTTGCATAGAGTCATTATATAAGGTTTATGTTGCATTGAGTTTGGTTGAATTTAGTTGACCATGGTTATCTATAGTTAATCCTAGAGGAATATGCCTAACCATAGTTAATTATGGTTGGATAAAAAATATAGGGAGGTTGCAATGTCTTAATCCTCAAAGTTTGTAAAATCTACATCAACACATAACTTGTGGTAATTATTTGGTGTTTTTATGTATTTAAGTTATGTTTATTGAAGATTAGCGACATTATCTTTTTCTTCTATGAAGAAAGAGCAATGTATTTTTTAAAATTTTGACCATTTGAAACTTGTTGAGGATAGTAATCATTCTTTTATGGAATTTTTTGTTCTATATTTTATAAATAAAACAAATAACTGTTTATTAAATTATATCCGTTTCTTGCTTTTTTAAGTCTTACCCATTAGTTTTATTTATTTTCTTCATTTTTACTCTTAAGTTTGTATTAAAAGTACATAAGGTATGAAGTCTATTACTCCCTATGCTTATATACGTTAGTAGGTATTGTTATATACATGATTATTTCTATATCTTTGATAAATAAATAAATTTACAATGAGACATCATATATTTTCTTTATAACTAGCATTGTTTAGTATCAATATAGTGTTTTTTTTTTCATTACATATTCACTTTCTCAATAATTATTACAGTTATTACAATTACATATCCATAATCATTGTTCTATGTCATGTAGCATGAACTCAATGAACATACATTTTACACTTATTACAATTACATATGCATAAACCTTATAAATCATTACTCTATGTCATGTAGCATGAACATAAATCTAACTAGCACTGTTTAGTATCAATATAGTGTTTTGTTTTCATTATATATTCACTTTCCCAATAATTATTAGAGTTATTACAATTGCATATGCATACACCTTATAAATCATTGCTCTATGCCATGTAGCATGAACTTAATGAACATACATTTTACAATTATTACAATTACATATGCATAAACTTTATAAATCATTGCTCTATGTCATATAGCATGAACATAAATCTAACTAACATTGTTTAGTATCGATATAGTGTTTTTTTTCATTATATATTCACTTTCCCAATAATTATTACAATTATATATGCTTACAACTTATAAATCATTACTCTATATCATGTAGCATGAACTCAATGAACATACATTTTACAGTTATTACAATTAAATATGCATAAACTTTATAAATCATTCCTCTATGTCATGTAGGATGAACTCAATGAACATACATTTCTTTAATATACATTGTAAACGAACAAAATGTAAATTGGTTGCATAGCATCATAAATAATTGTTATCATTATGTTGGTTAGCCTTTCATATCACGTTTGAAACACCACTAAAGAGTTCCACTATTTTATTTATTTAAATGTAGTTTGTTGGATTATACAATTTCCGTGTGACTATTAAGTTTGTTCCCATTAGATATTATACTTAATAAGATTTTGAGAAGATATAAAAGGAATGGTATCCCTGCCATGTTGAATAATTGTAGTAGTCGCAGGAGCACTCACTACCTTTTCAAAAAACAAATTGAAAAGCATATTTTTGTATTTTACAAATATTCAATATAAATATAGAGAGAAAGCATTCCAATAAATGTTAGCAAAATAGTTATTGTTTCACCCAATGGAATTTTCAACTTATGAATCTACCATATTGAATCTGGTTGTGGAGAATAAGACCAAGAGCAGCACGATATAGAAGAGAAAACGACCCACGATTGCAAAAGCTACAAGGAGTTAATATAGATTATATAATCATAAGTTATTTGTGTAAAGGATCAACCGACCATTATTTAAAAAACATGACTATCACTATTTAAAAAATATGACTATTAATCGATAGTATTGAACCAGAGTTCCACCGTTAATAATATGATGATCACTGTTAATAATATGATAATCGACCGAATCATAATTTAGTTTTGAAACGGATCATGAAGTCAATATTTTGAGACCACCTTCCTATCTCTTCCATTTTTCAGGAAAAACGTCTCGGAAAGAACTATTTTTCTGATCTATATTGGGTTCAACTTTCCCAATAYAGCAACTACCTTAAAGTTTGTTTCTTAGGCTCATCCAAGCCTTGGGATTATCGACCACAATAAGAGACGTTTACCATTCTGTTACATTAACAAATATTCTTTACAATCTTTGTCTGATAATTTTAATAAATTTTACAGTCTCTGTTTCAGAATCTTATTCAAATAATTTTTATGAATTTAATTGTCTCTAATCTTATTCAAACAATTTTTATGAATCTAATCGGCTAAATGATTTTTATGAATCTAATCGGCTAGTTGCAGGGAATAGAGAATTTTTTAAATACAACAATAAACCTAGACTCTGGCTATGGACAAAGACAAAGAAATTACAAAGCTAATTCAACCATTATCAACAAATTAGTGAAACAATGGGAAAAATAAGCATAAGATATCAATTGTTTCATTGTAAATGCATCCTATAGGAAATTAATCTTGTTTCATTGTTCTAGATTAAAATAAGACTGAATATTTTTTATTCCAAGTCCTAATATAATGCATATATTCCTACTGTAGGATTGATGTAAATAACCCCCCCTCTCTCTATATGGCTTTTTAATGTGGAGGATAAATATACAACACCATTTAAACTAGTTTTTTCTATAATATTCTTAACTATAAGCTCTCTAGAAAACGATTGTCGTTATATTTATATCTATCTATATGGTAAAATATCTATCAGAACTTAAACTTTGTAGATTGCATTATTTTATTTGTAATATAAAAATGAAATTTTAATAAATTACTAAACATCATTCAAATTTGAATGAGTAGAAGTATACCA
>JASDQU010307211.1:73492-83606 GCA_032191745.1 Picea mariana
ATTGTTGTAAAAAAAATCCACATCCCAGGTCGCTACCATTACATAAACGGTAAGTATCTCCTACCTGGATGATCAAAGCTAGTCACCTCTATTAATGGTTACCTTGAAATACTTTGCAATGGCATTTTATATGAGTTCCACCACCATGAGTAGATCAATGCTTACCCCTGTAAATGGAATGGGAGGCATATCCAATGGTGGACCAGATGTGCCTGAGGCAACCTTGTTTAAGCACCTCATCCATTACATAACCTAATAGCATAAATCCTTGATGCCAAAATTAGGAAAACCCTACCAGACATAATCTAAACCATAGCAAGCTTTACAGAAAGTGCATGGACATGACATTTTAGGCAGCGGTCAGGCATTAACGCATCCAATATCTAACACATGGACTCGACAGTCATTGAAGAGGAGGCAGTTCCTGTCATTGTTCTTGGTCCTTTGTTGGATCCCAGTGATCCTACGGTTGTTACAACCGCAAATTAGCAGTTATTAGACAAATCGGCATGGCGTGTGAAGAATGGGGATTCTTCCAAGTCATAAACCATGGAATCCCAGTAGACCTTATTGAAGAAGTGTTGGATATTTCGTGTATATTCTTCGAGTATCCTACACAACAAAAGATGAAGGTCAGAGGCCAAGCACAGGGAGGAGATCAAACTCTTTTATCCTCCAGTTACAATGCGTATCCCCATTATAGATGGGATTCGTACAAGAATCTATTCTACCTCACCAGGCCGTAAGCATGCAATGCTTTTCCTGAGGACTTGCCTGAATTTCGGTAAGATGATCAATATTCTTGCATAGATTATCAATTCAAACATTCTTCATGTCTAATTCAATTGACACACAATTCAAGAATTGGATATCATGGGGTACTATTGCGTATGGGTGGTAGAGAAGCTATTGGTGTTCTTGTGTAAGACGACGAAGTTTATTGAGGGCCTCATTTCCCAAAGCATCGGACTGCCATCAAATTTTATCATAGAGTTTGATGGTAACAAAAATAGGCCCTTTAAATTCCTCTGCTATCCGAGAGAGACGATTCCACAAGCGAACATAGGAGCGCGGGAGCACCAGGATAGCAACTTCATCATGTTGGTGGAGCAAGACGAAAGTGGAGGGTATCGAGTTCTCAAGGATGGAAAATGGATCGACATCAAACCTATCAGGGGCGCTTTAGTCATCAACATTGGGGATGTGATTCGGGTAATAGTGATTCTATTTATATATACATATACCCTGTCATTTTGTCGTTTTAACACAGATTAAAATATTTCATTATTGGATCTTAGGAATTCATTCATGGTCGCTCTGCTGTGGTGTACTCTATATAAAATAGGTATTGAGAAACAACAGGTTCAAGAGTGTTTTGCATCGAACTCTGAATATTAAGGAGAGAAGGTGATGTTCGTTGATAAATTGTGAAGCAAGAAATGCAGAGAGAAAGAATAGAACAGAAAATAGTATATTAGAATGTAAGAAGAAAAGTACAATGAGAAGAGTTAATGAAGAACTGTTATGCAAAGGGAAATAGATGAGCTAAATAGGCTCAAGCAAATCAAGAATAGAAAGTACAGCTGGCCAGGACAGCTGGCAGTGTACAGTCAGCCTATTGAAGTTACATTATATTTAACACTCCCTCTTAAACCCAACAGTTACAAACATCAACACTAATTATGCCTAAGTGTTGTCTCTGAAAATCAAAAACCGATTTTCCCAGTGGCTTTGTGAATATATCGGCGAGCTGATCTCAAGAACCATAGAATTGAAGTGCAATATCACCATTATTGACTAGCTCGCGTATGAAATGAAAACGAGTGTCAATGTGTTTGTTTTTCTTGTGAAACACATGATTTTTGGATAGAGCAATTGCTGAAGTATTGTCACAGAAAATAGGAGTTGGATCATTTTCTGTATGTGACATATCTTTCAATATTCTTCTCAGCCACATAGCTTGACAAAAAGCTGAGGTAGCAGCGACATACTCTGTCTCTGCAGAAGATATTGATACACTTGGTTGCTTCTTTGATGCCCATGAGATCAGGTTCATGCCTAGGTGAAAAGCATGTCCAGATGTGCTTTCCCTGTCATCTAGGTTTCCTGCAAAATCACTGTCTGTGTAACCAGATAGTTGATTACTATTAGATTTAGTGTACCATAAGCCAAAATTAAGAGCTCCTGCAACATATCTCAAAATTCGTTTCGCCATTTTCCAATGAGAATCTTTGGGGGATTCCATGAATCTGGAAACAAGGCTGGTTGCATACATAATGTCAGGCCTAGTTGCTATAAGATACAACAAACTGCCTACTAAACTTTTGTACAGGGTAGAGTCCACTGTAGGGCCTTCATCTTTCTTTCTCAATTATGTGCCTAGAGGTATAGGGGTTTCTACTGGATTGCATTCTTCCATGCGAAATCTTTTGATAATGTATATTGCATACTTTTGCTAACAGACAAAAATGCCTTTGGTTGATTGATCAACCTCAATCCCTAAAAAATATTACATTATGCCAAGATCTGTCATCTCAAACTCAGATTGCATGGGATGTTTAAAATTTGTTAACTCAATATTTCTAGTATAGATCATGTCATCAACATATAAACATACAATCAAAATTTTATGGTGCTGATATGTTTTGGTGTAAAGAGTTGGCTCATTTTGGCTTCTGCTGAAACCACTTTTGATCAAGTAAGTGTCAATTCTGCTGTACCAAGCTCTTGGAGCTTGCTTTAAGCCATACAAGGCTTTCTTCAACAAATATGCTTTGGCTGGTTGTACTTGGACTTCAAATCCCGGTGGTTGATCGACATACACCTCTTCTTCTAAAAAACCATTCAGGAATGCTGACTTGACATCCATCTGGTATACTTGCCATTTGTGTTGGGTTGCTATGGCTAATAGAGTTCTTACAGTGTTTAATCTTGCTACTGGAGCAAAAGTTTCACCATAATCAGTACGAGGTTATTGTGAGAATCCTTTGGCAACAAGTCTTGCCTTGTGTTTTTCAATCTGCCCTTTTTCATTGAGTTTAGTCTTGTAAACCCACTCGACACCAATACTTTTCTTGTGACTGGGCAAATCAACAAGATCCCATGTCTTGTTCTTCTCAATGGAGTCAATTTATTGGTTCATGGCTTGAACCCAATGTGGCTCCTTAGTTGCTTCCTTAAAAGATGTAGGTTCACATGACATTAAAGCAAAAAGGTTGTGTTGTTCAAAGTCATCCAATTGCTGATGGACTTCTCTCAAACTTCGAGTTCTCTGATTTTGTGGTTCAGAGAATGAGTCTCTGCTGGAAGTTGAGTTATCCTGAGAATTTCCAGGTTGTCTTTGTACCTGCAATCTTGGAAGAATAGTTTGAGGTACTTGTTGTCCTGAATTTTTTGCATTTTCAGAACTTGGCAGCATTTTGACTGTCCATTTGCTGATTTTATGAATCATTACAGAATTGATTTTCCATAAATTTTACATCTGTGCTGAGAATTAGTTTCTTGGAGATTGGATTGTAAAGCCTGTAAGCTTTAGATGTTTCACTATATCCAGTGAAAATACATTTCTCACTTCTGTCATCAATTTTCTTCCTTAATTCGGAAGGCATGTGAGCGTATGCTATGCATCCGAATGTCCTTAGATGCGCAACATTGAGCTTTGTCCCACTCCATGCTTCTTGGAGGACTTTCATCTTTAGACTTGTGGTTGGAGATCTATTCAGGAGATAAACTGAGCATGCTACTACTTCAACCCAAAAAATATTTGACAAACTTTTCTCTTTGAGAAGTGTTCTTGCCATATTCATTATTGTTTGATTTTTTCTTTCATCCACTCGATTCTGTTGTGGATTATACCTGGCTATTGTTTGCATAATAATGCCTTGTGATTTGCAGAAATTTGCAAATTCTCTGGAGTTGTATTCTCCTCCTCCATCTGACCTGAGTGCTTTGATATATTTGTCACTCTGTTTTTCAGCTTCTGCCTTGAATTCTTTGAATTTTGCAAAAGTTTCAGACTTGTGTCTGAGAAAATAGATCCATATTTTTCTGCTGAAATCATCAATAAATGTTAGAAAATAAAAGTTGCCACCTATGGACTCTGTTTTCATTGGTCCACATAGGTCAGTGTGAACAAGTTCAAGATGTTGTTTGTCTTGATTTGATGATTGTGGAAAACTAGTTCTCTTATGTTTTCCAAGTATGCAAGACACACATGGGGTAATTTGCTCTTTAAAGATAGGAAGGCCTTTGACCATGGAGTGCTTCTGAAGAAGACTTAGACTCTGAAATGGTAGATGTCCAAATCTTGTATGCTAAACCATTGTTTCATTCAGGGTAGATGCAGTCTGTGCATATGGTTGAATCAGATTTGCAGTTCTGAGTGTAAGGGGAAACATCCTATTCTGAGTCATGTGGATTTGAGAAATCAATTTTCTGCTTGGGATTTTTTCATATATCTTGCAAGATGCTCCCTCAAAGAGTACCTTATAGCCATGTTCAATGAGCTATCCTACACTTAGCAGATTATGTTTCATATCTGGAACATGATAGACATTGTTTATGTCTTTCTTTACATTATGTTTAGTAAGAATAGGAACAATTCCTTTTCCTTGAACTTTGATTAAAGAATCATTTCCAAGTGTAATATCATATGAGAGTGAAGAATCAATGCATGAAAGTAAATCTTTGTTACATATCATGTGATTGCTGCATCCATTGTCCAGCAACCAGAGATCTTTAGGTTGTTGTTCAGTCTTGTGGCACGAGAGAAACATACCTCCTGAGTTTTCTCCCATGTGATTTGACACATGTCCTCTGCCTGAGAGCTGATCTGCTTGCTTCTTCCTGCATTCAGATTCATAGTGCCCATACTTTTTGCAGTAATAACATTGAATGCTTGATTTGTAATTTGATCTTCTCCCTCTGCCTCTTTGAGGCTAAAAACTCTGATTCTGATTTTGTTGTCTGTGTGCTTGGAAGTGTTGATTCGATTGTTGTTGTCTGTGTCCTCCACTTGAATGAGGATTACTGTGACTATGCCCTCGTTCTTGGTGACCTCTGCCTTTTCCTCTGCCTCTCCCTCTACTGAAGGAGAATTGCGTTTTGAAAGCATTGGAGATTGACTCATCTGTGAGATGCAGTCTAGTCTCATGTGTCACCAAAGAACCGATTAATTCATCTGTTGAAAAACTTGACAGATCCTTGGATTCGAGGATTGCTGTTACAACCATTTCGAATTTCTTTGGTAAGATTCTGAGGACTTTCTCAACAATGCGTTGATCAGAAATGGCTTCACCAATCAATCTGATCTAGTTCACGATTCCCATGACTCTGGTCATGAACTGATCCACATTTTCGGACTCTGTCATTCTTAAAGTCTCGAATTGTGTCCTCAAGGTCTGCAATTTGACTATTTTGACCCTGTCATTTCCTTGGTAGGCTGATTTAAGGATGTCCCAGGCCTTTTTTGAAGTACTAGCGCCTGTGATTTTTGAGAAAATCGAGTCATCCAAAGAATTTTGAATCTAAAATTAGCCTTTATTTTCTCTGTTTCTCTGAGTTGCTTGAGCAATTCTTTGTTGGTTTGTCATGGTGAAAAGGTCTGCTGGATCTGGTTCCACATATCCATGATCCACTGGATCCCAGCACTCTTGTGCTTGCAAGAAGGATCTCATCCGAAGAGACCACAACTCATAGTTCTTTCCAAGAAGAATCGGACCCTGAGTTGGTCCTAAATTGCTAGACGTTGCCATCTTTTAAAGAATTTAACAAAACAGAAAAAAATTCTTACTTACCTGTCTCTTGCGTGTAATTTGCAGTGGCTTCAGAACTCTGCGATTCGTGATTTCGCAAGTTTCGACTTCGCAATTTTTTGGCTTCGCGATTCTGACTTCGGGACTTCATTATACGAGTCCTCCGATCTCTTGTCACTCCAACCTCTGATCACCGAAACGACGAAGAGGGATTAACGACCTTAGATTGACCCTTAGTCTCCATTTAATGTGTCCACGCGCCTAAATGTTCAAGCGCTACCGGATTTTCGCGAATCGAGGAATCGNGCGATGCCTTCGCCGGTTCTTTATCCTCTGAGTGACCACAACGCTATGACCAAGGGCTTAAACCAAAGTCCTTTTCGCAACTCGCACCTTCGTGAGTTCTTGGGTTGAACTCTCGTGCCCTCTTGTTGCGATCTCCTGAGACGCAATAAGTCAACGCCGGGTTGACTCCTCCCTTGACGCTTTTTGATATTGGCAACTTCATAGGTTGAAGCATCGAGCCTTCACGCTCTTATCCTGTGAATCCCTGAGATGCGAGAAATCAATGGAGTGTTGACTCCTTTTTCTAGGTGACACGTGTCAGCCTATCTATCACGCGGGCCCCACTTTATGGCTCTGGCACGTGTTCCCTCGTGCCTCAGCTCTCGGCACTTCACGACTTCTACAGTCGAAAAAATATCCCTTCAACCTCTGAACCTCCAAATACGTGATACTCGATGGGGTTCCTGATCCAACGGTCCTACCGTTCTCTAGATCCAATGGTTGTCCTTACTCCTCACGATTTCGCAACTTCACAACTTTGTGAGTTGGGACACCCAACTCTTGGGCTCTCTCTCTGCGAACCTCCGAGTTCACGAAATCTGAAATGCCAAAACTTCCCTTTGGACTCTTCAATGGTCTATATCTTCCAATGATTTGACGATCCAGATCCTGTCGAGATTTTGTGATTCGTTATTTCGCGACTTTAGAAGTCTTGTCACTGAGTTACCCAAACCACGAACGCCGAGATGCTGAAATGAGATGGCGCTTGGATCTGCTACCACCTGTCCTTTGAGATGGGCGGTCCAGATTCTTTTGTGACTTCGCAAGTCAAAATTTCTCCTGTGCACTCTAGAGGACTAAACCTTGTGCACTTTCTCACGGATCCAATGGTTATCGGTCCTCTGCGCAAGATCTAACGACTAGAATTCTTTCACCTTTTCCACACTCTCCTCGTCCCTTCTGAACTGGATTTCCACCTCAGATATTTTCGGAGGACGGATCTTACTACTGCACCAGCTATTCTTTGCTCCTCTGACATGATCTTTGCTGTATTTGAAGGAATTTTCTCCTGCGGAAGAAAAGTTCATGATTCTTTCAAAGATTTGAATGAATTTCATGAGTTCTTTGAAGCTTAGCGTTGTCTTCTACAATCTTTGATGGATTTGAGAGAATTCCCGTAAATATTTAAACGATTCTGGCTTCTGCAGAAATCTTTAACGAATTTGAATAAATTCTTCGAGTTCTTCAAATGTTCCTGCATCCTGCAGCTCTTCTTCTTGAATTTTTGATGAATCCTGAAATTTTTCACGATTATTTAATATTTCTTCCTTCTCGTGTTTCTGCTCCTTGATCTTTCGAGTGTATTGCGCTTTGCTTCCTCGGAGAGCATGCTACATCAATCTTTTGAGAGTATGAGGGTCTACTTCCTTGTGGGAGTTTCCTGCGAGGATCTTTTGAGAGTATCATAGACAACTCTCCAAGCCTTGTAAAAAGTCTGTGTTGAATGCTCTCAAGATCCATGTAAGCTTTGTGCTGTTTGAGGATCGTGTTGCTCTCCAGCCTGTGTGAAGAGGCCTACCATTGAAGCTATGATACCATGATAAATTGTGAAGCAAGAAATGCAGAGAGAAAGAATAGAACAGAAAACAGTATATTAGAATGTAAGANGCTCAATCAAATCAAGAATAGAAGGTACAGCTGGCCAGGACAGCTGGCAGTGTACAGTTAGCCTGTTGAGGTTACATTATATTTAACACGTTTGCGTATGGTAGCATTCCAAACCCAGATATGGTAGTGTAGCCTCTTCCTCAATTTACCACAGACATCAAGTACCCTGTTGCTTACACAACATTCCTGTATGGAGATTATATGGTCAAGAGAATCCATAACAAGACCTACCCTCCTACTAATATTGAATACTTTGTTTACATCTCTATCTACATCGTTTGATGGTTATTGGATGCAGCTAAACCTAGACCTTTAGATGCAATAATCTTATACGCTATATAAGAACAATGATTATAGACGACCTATAATTAGAATAATAATTGTCAAAGAGCAAGCTAAATGAATCAGTATTGAATTATCTACATCATATCCTAAGATCCATATAACGGCAGATAATTTTTAGTGTGTATGTAGTTATTTATGAAAAAGATTGGTGGTTGATTCATCTTTCTACATGATATTTTCATCATATTTTATGTTAATGCATTTTCAGGTAGAAGGAAGAGAAATTTGAAATCAGAGATTGGAAATTAGAAGCAGATGCTAATAATAAAGGCACCGGTACATGCGAATAATAAAGGAACCAGTACATGCAGTCTTTCAGCAGATGAAATCGGCAGTAGTCCACAGAGAAGACTGGTTTCCAGCACACCTAAGGCAATGACTGGTAAGTACCCTCTCACATTATCCTGCAGTGAACAAGACAACAATGAACAAGAACAACATTAGTGTGGTAAGGAATGGAATTGTTAACCTACACAACGTAGCCGTTAATATTGTTAACCGTTTATAGTTGCTTGAACCATCTAGTGAGCCTTCTAAGCCTCCCTTTGATGCCTTGTAATCCCTTGAATGCCCTTGCCATGAAACACCATTTGTCGTGCCATTTCCACTATGCCATCAATCTTCCCTTTCCATCAATTCCATCAATCTGTCTTTAAGCGCTCTCCGCCATCATGTTTTCAATAGAATGCACCCTGAAAATAAGAATGCAGGGGAGGTTGAACCCTGGAAATAATCATGTTTTCAATAGAATGCACCCTGAAAATAAGAATGCAGGGGAGGTTGAACCCTGAAAATAAGAATGTAGGGGAGGTTAAATGGCTTCAAGCATCTAAGTGGAGCATTGCACGCACACAGATGGAGCATCTAAGTGGAGCATTGCATGCACACAGATGGAGCAGGAGCATATCCAAGGTGGAGCGTTGTGGGGATGCTTTCAAATGCAAAGTTGTTTGGATGCCTTCGACTGCAGTGAAACATTGGAAGCTTAAAATCCTGTCAAAAATGTTAGAAGGGATCAGAGTTCTGACTTTGGGTGCTTCAAAGCCTGACATAAATGTCCTAAGGAGTCAGATTCTCGCCAATTATAATTTATAATTTTAAAAATTCATTTTAAAGGACTGATAAATAGGTAAAATAATTGAAACATACCAAGGATTTAAGTCCCATCCAAAGTTTCAATGGCCAATGAAAAAACGATAATGAATATTAAAAAATTCTGAAAAGGTTTTTGAATTTCAAAAATATTCAAATTAATATAATTATTAAAAAACTTAGTAAAAACTTTACAAAAACATTGCTAACAAAACGTAACACCATTTAATGTAACAAAACGTACCCACTAATACCTGGTCAAGGCACCTTGATGGAAAGGCGAAAGCTATAGTCCCCGCCTTGACTGGAGGCAAGGACTAATAAGATATAAAGGAATGCCATTATAATAATTAAATAGGAAACATTCAAAGAACATATCCAAATGTGGTTAAATAGGAAACATTCAAAGAACATATCCAAATGTGGTTAAATAGGAAACATTCAAAGAACATATCCAAATGTGGTTATTTTGACCATGAAAATATGCAATTTTGTAAATTTTAATGTTATAAATGATTTTTTAAATAATCATTTAAAGCAATTTTTTAATATAATTTGAAAAATTCAAATTCATCAAAATTTTATAAATAATTTTTTTCATTATTATAATTAAAATAAATAAAAAATTAAATTATGCATACAATATTATGTTAAAAAATATAATGTATAAATACAATGATGCTAATGTGCAAAATCACATCAAAATATTAACATATTTATATGAAATTATAAAAATATCAATTTATTTCTTTATTTATTAATTACTTATTAATATAATAAGTTGACTTATGATTAACTATAAAAATTCTATAAAATTTATTTATTTAAGCAAACTAAATAATAAAAAATTAGTTACATAAAACATATATATTTATTTTACAAATAATGGAGCAAACTAGTGCAAACATGTACAAAAGTTATGTTAGTACATATAGAGTAGTCTACAACACATGCCACCTCTACCAAAAAAA
>JASDQU010307211.1:110987-121916 GCA_032191745.1 Picea mariana
ACCATGGTATTGGGAGACAAAGTTTGAATTTGGGCCACTAGATCTGTTCAGAAGAAGACAAATCCCTCATAATCGTTAGATATGGAGAAGGTGCATGACAATTAACTGTCAAGTCCTTCAAAATTCGTTACCTCAATGAGTTTTTAATTTTTTGTTGAGGAAGTACCTGAAGCACGAAGCTCTGAAGTCATGAAATGACACTTACCCGTAGATCATTCAGGAGGAGGAGAACTGTTGGATTTCCTAAGTGGTTCAACGGTTCGGTGTTTGGGGAAATCCATTGGATATTGCACGATGAGGAAATCTCCAAAGTACCGAAGCTATGGGAAGAATTTTTTCGACAGTCGAAAGTTCATGAGTTTTGAAAATGTATAGATGAGAAGAGACGTGGACTTGTTCGACAATTTNAACAATTTTGAAAAAGTGTCGATGAGAAGAAATCCTCGAAGTACTAGTTTGTCGAAGTGACGTAACATGATGATGTCACTAGGTGTGATGTGGACCTATTCGACGTTGGGGAGGAAACTGTTGGAAGAAATTTTGGATCTCCTAAGTTCTAGAGTCCCAAAGTCCCGAAGTTCTAAGGTCATGAAGCATCGAAGTGACGTGGCTTGATGAAATAACCTAGGGTGATGTGGGTACACAATATGTGTGCCACATGTTAGTGTGTTTTATGCTTTTAAAAGACTAATTTTTCCAGTTAGAACATGACATGTGTCACTCCTCGGATTGGGCCACGTGTCGAATTCTAGTGTTCTACCACGTGGCACCAAATCCCAAGGTCCGAAGACTTGGTACTCCAGAGGAATTGTGTTGTTGGTTGACTGAATCAAGAACTCCTATAGGTTGGAGTTAATCTCGATTTTTGATTGGGATATGACATGTGGAGGAAGGAGAGGATCTTTGGTATTTCGACACTCTGAGAGATATGTGAAGAAGTGCTTAGGAAATCCCCAAAGCCCAGAGTTCCATAGTAAATATCAATCGTTGGATATTGGGATTTCACCATTGATCCACCATCCTTCCATACTTCACCAATTCAGTGCTCTGGGGGATTTGAAAGTTTGGATTTATGAAAACCTCTTAATTATGAAGTGTCGGAGATAGGAAGTGTCGAAGCACGAGCTATGATGTGGCATGATGAAATCACCAGAGGTGATGTGGACCTCCCTTAGACATGAGAGGTGTCAGTCAGAATTTTACTTTTGTCAACCTTGTTGGAAAAATTAGTAGTCTGACACGTCGGGGCTATGTGTCATCATCTTATATGATTACACAATATTACATGGGAGCCCAAAATTTAAAAGGTTCAGGAGTTCGATGTTAAAAAGAAATGAGAGAAGAAGGTGCAAAATTATCTGAAGCCAGAAACTATGAAGCGTCGAAGTTTCAGATAAGCGCCTATGTGTTAGCGCTCGGTCAGATCCCATGGTCACATGAAATTGGGGACCAAAGAAAAGGGTATAGCGCCTGAAAGTTTGTTTTAATAACATGAAAGGGCTTAAAGAAAGATCATTTGAGGTTCTCGATTGTACATACCTACACCTAAAGAAGTAAGGAAGGCCTGTAAACCTAAAGAAGGGATCCAACATGGATCCAAGAGCCAATTGGACACTGAGTTGGAAGAATCCATGTATAGGATTCCATCACTGAAAATACAAAATTTTCAAGTATCCATAACTTCCTCCTCAAAACTCAGAAATGAGCATGGAAACATACATTGGAAAGGTCTTGAATAGTAGAAGATAATTGTTCACCTAGAAATTGGATCTGAATAGATATTTCTCAGGAAATCAGCAGAAAAGAAGTCTGATATATATATATATATTAATGAATCAGAATGGTTCATGTTTTCATGAAATTATTAAGAACAATTAGCCTGACAAAGTTCTGTTGGCTGCATATTTTTGCAGAATTAATAGCTGTCAAATCAAAATCAACACAGAGTGCAGAGTGATGGACGATACATAGATAGTCTACAGTCAAGAAGATGAAATCAGAGGGATGAATGCCCAGTTGGGTATGGAAGGAACCAACTCCAATGGACATGGAGGAGTAAATGAGGAAGACATAAATCTGGTTGAGACCCTCAAAAAATTGTAGATAGATGTCTAGAGCCACAAGGATAATAACGAGAGGCTTATGAAGGCCAAGGAAAAAAATGAAGACTTCAATATCAATTTAATGAAAATCCTGGACAAAATTGAAAATAACTTGGAGAAGGAGAGTGGCTCTAGCAAATCAGGAAGCCATGAGACCCGTGAGGGTAAAGGAAGATCAAGCAGTGATAGAAGACATCACCATTACTTCAAAAGGCATTCCCATAGGAGAACACGCAACAACTCAATTCCTTCCCCTGTCAGGAAGCATAGGAGGTCTAGGGTGGATGAATTGAAAGGATAAACGAATAAGATCAAACCTCCTACTTTTGATGGAGAGCACAAGAAGGATGAAGATGATGAGACATGGATGCTAGGAATGATGAAATACTTCCAATTGCATAATTATTCTTCTCATGTAGAAGGAAGAATTGTTATTTATCATCTAAAAGGAAAGGCATCCATGTGGTGGGATCAACTTGTGCATGTGCAACACAACAGAGAGAAAAATGTGACATGGAAGGAATTCAAGAAGAATTTTGAGAAGAAATACCCGACCAAGAGGTATTATGACAAAAATATGAAAGAGTTCTTTGAACTCAAACTGGGTATCATGACTATTGATGAGTATGAAAGGATATTTTTAGAATGGTTGAAGTGTGTCTCCTTCATCAAGGATGAGACTGTTAAGATTCAGAGATAGCTGGGTGGGTTTCCATCTTTCATCAGTGACAATATTCAATGTGATGATCCCAAGACTTTGGAAGAAACCATAAGGAGAGAAAAGTGCATATATGATCAACATAAAGGAAATCCTACATTCCAAAGATCTTGGGAAGATGAGAACAAAATTAAGAGGGAACTAAGGCAGAAGGAGAACAAGACACCCTTTTTCAGAAACAAACCTCAAGGGAAACCATATTTTAGAGCACAGAATGGATGAGGTAGGTAGGAAAAGGCCAAGGTAGACACCCATTCAATGTTGGGGATGTAAATCAGACCATAAGTATATATATTGTCCTCACAAAAGTGACAAAGTGAGAGATGTCCACAATGCACATCGAGAAGAAACAATGGATGACATGGGAAGAAGTGTACCTAGGATCTATGCATCCCTAGACAACACGCAAGCAAAGTTTCAATCATACATGATTGAAGTATAAGGTATGATCAATAACCATGCCTTTACTACTTTAATAGATTCATGAGATATACATAGATATATAGATCCCTAGGTAGTGGAAATATTTCATTTTCCAAGAAGCAAGCATGAGAAATATTGGTTGGTATAGATGGCTAAAGGATCCAAGAGAAAAGTTGTTGAGCTGCTTAAATCATGTCCAATGGACATGAATGGGCTAAGTACCAAGGCATATTTGAACATCCTTCCATTAGGTTCATATGACTGTCTAATTGGTATATATTGGTTGGGTCGACACCATATCATATTAGATTGTCATAACAAGGAATTTATTTGCCTGGATGAGGAAGGAAACCCAAGAATAGTCTAAGGAATTCCTTGGGTAGTTACTGTCTGAGATATCTCAAAAATGCATTCGGAGAAGTATTACATGAAGGGATGCCAAATATTTTCAGCCCATATGGAGGAAGCACCTAAGGATAAGGTGCCAAATATGGAGGATCACTCAGTCTTGAAATATTTTTAGGATGTGTTTAAGTACATACCAGGAATACCCCAAAGAGAGATATTGATTTCTCTATAAATTTGATGCCTGGAGCAGCTCTAGTATCAAAGAATCCCTACAGAATGAGTACACAAGAGCTGAAGGATTTGAAAATGCAGCTCAAAGAGATTTTGAAGAAGAGGTATATACTCCCAAGTGTGTCACCTTGGGGTGTCCCATTTTTATTCATGAAGAAGAAATATGGGAATTTGAGATTGTGCATCGACTTCAGACAATTGAAAAAAGTGACTATAAAGGACAAGTATCGTTTTCCAAGGATCGATAATATATTTGATCATTTAAAGGATGAAAGGATATTCTCAAAGATTGATCTCAGGTCAGGATATCATCAATTAAGGATCAAAGATGAAGACATCAGCAAGAACTCCTTCAGAACAAGGTATTTTCATTACGAGTTCACAGTGGTGCCATTTGGGTTATCAAATGCACCAGTTGTTTTCATGTGCTTAATGAATGGTGTTTTCCAAGAATACTTAGACAAGTTTGTCATTGTATTTTTGGATGACATCCTTGTATATTCCAAGTCAGAATAAGAACATGAGCATCAATTGGGGATGGTGTTACAAGTGATAAGAGAGAACCAATTGCATGCCCAATTGAGAAAGTGTTCATTTTATCAAAACCAAATTCGCTATTTGGGGCATATCATATCTAAAGGAGGGATAACAGTGGGCCCTGAAAAGATTGAGACCAGTAAAGGGTGGGAAACACCTAAGAATGTGACAAAATTCATATCCTTCATGGGTCTAGATAGATAATACATAAGATTCATTGCAGGGTTTTTGAGAATTGCTCACCCAATCACTTCCTTGCAAAGGAAGGGGCTGAAGTTTCAATGAAAAACAAAATGTGAAAATAACTTCCAACAATTGAAAAAGTTGTTAATCAACGCTCCAATTCTGAGGATTGCTGATCCGAATGAATATTTTATGGTTTTCACAAATGCGTGCAAAAAAGGACTTGGTGGAGTCCTTAGTCAGAATGGGTTTGTGATATGTTTTGAATCCATAAAATTTAAATAGCGTGAAAGGCTCTACGCCACTCATGATTTGGAGTTGGATGCCATAGTGCATGCCTTGAAGAAGTGTAGAAACTACCTCATAGGAAAGAGGTTTGAGCTTAAAACATACCATAATGTTCTGAAATATCTGTTTGATCATCTAACTTTGAATGCTACGAAGATAAGATGGTTGGAATTCCTCTATGATTATGACTTTGATATTAAGCACATCAAAAGAAAAGAGAACAAAGTGGTTGATGCACTCAACATGAGAGTGCATGAACTACATGCTACAACCATTAGCATGTATCAAATTGATCTTAAAGGCATAATTTATTAGTCTGCAAAAGTATATTTGTAGTACATGGAGTCGGTAAAAAAATTACAGTAAGGTAAAATGCAATAGAAAGTTGAAGATTATGAATCGGGAAATGATGAAATTCTCTTGTACGGGAACATAATTTATGTATCCAATTCTCATGAATTGAGGAGTATGATTTTGAAAGAGGTGCATAACATACCTTATTATAGACACCCAGGATATCAAAAAACAATGGCAACAGTCAAGAACCCATATTATTGGCCAGGCATGAAAAATGAGATTGTTGAGAAGATTCCTGGGGCAAACCCCCTTCTGTCCATAGGGCCTCTTGAACTCCCGGTCTTGGATCGTTTGGATTTATGATTCAGAGCGACTACTTGGGTTTCTGCGGTACCCATAACTATTCTACCCACACACACAGGGTCCTTCCACGAGTGACCACGGCTGTGACCATGGGTCTACCTTCTTCGTGATTTCAAATTTCGGGGATATCCCAAATCCTTTATTCAGTCCTTCTCGAAGCACTCAACTCCGAGTCTCTGAACTTATGCCATGCATATCCTCAAATTCGTTGGCCCCAAAATGGTTCAGACTTCACGACCCTGTGAAACTCTAGGCCTTTCACTTACGATCTCCACTCTCCTAACTTCCGAACTCTTGGGTCCCATCACCACATGTCCTCCTGTGACCAACGGTCGAGATTGAATCACGACTTCAGACCTCGCGATTTTGCTATCCCCAAGTTTCCAACTTTTCAAACTCCAAAATATATAAATACTTCACATCTATCCTCCATACTGTTAACTATCCGATAGATCGGATAGTTAACAGNCCTCCTAAGAACGAATCTTGCACTCACTAGCTTCAACAAGAAATTCAAGGTCTCCTTTCTTTGAAACTTTTCGCTGCTCTCACTCCTGATATTTCCTTCCTTGATTTGTTCCCCTGAACAACCTCTTCGACACTTAGTCGAATTCCTAGCATGTGCACACCTTACAACAGACTTCACTCCTCACTCACTTTTCTGTGAATGATTTCTCACTCCTTGTGAATGTCGATGAACTCCTTGCAGATGTATAAGTTCCGCTATCTCTTCTGATTTTTTGAGTCTAAATAGACTCAGTCATGCACTCCTTGCAGATGCTATACACACCTTGCACTTGCTCAATAAAGAGAACCCATTTAGAACTTTTCTACCCCACACAAATGACTCATACATTCAACAAAGAAAATTCAGTCATGAATTCAAGAACATAAATAATAGAGAATTGAAAAATAATAGAAACTCTACCATTCATTCGGGCAGATACCCCCATACACACATTTGGGTCAATATACCTATGTTATATTAATCCAAATGAAACTTGTATACATGCATACACTGTTCTTGACTACTCCTTGACCTAAGTAAGATAGGTTCAACGATTGCTCGACTCCCCTGTGTTCGCAACAACAACAATTATCAACAACAATTGAAAACAACCCACTACTGAGAAATATTACAAAGATTTATACAAAGAGGCTCTCTTCGAGAATTCCCTCCAACTACTCTATGCTACCTTGAATGGAATTAAATGCTATCAACTACTTAACACCTATTACAATAAATATTGTGTTAGACAGATAAGAGCGCAACCTTCAAATCTGTATTGAGATATGATATATAAAACAAATACATTCCCCCATTGAATTCCATGATGGTTCATCCTTCAAACATTTAAGACATTTAGTATTCAAAAATTTCTGTCAGATATCACATTAATACATTGATCAGTTTGAAATTCAAAATATTTCAAATTGTGCGCTAGTGCACCTAGCTTTCTTCCACGCTTGTGCTTTGTTGGCGATGATGCTGCATCAATTCCTAAATTTTTGGAGTGTCAATGGGTAAAGGCTGAGCATAGACACCCAACTGGGTTTTTGTATCCATTTCCCATTCCTAAGTAGAAGTGGGAAGTGGTGAGAAGGGATTTCATCACCAAATTTCCCAGAAAAAGCAAGCAACATGATGCTATCATGGTGGTGGTGGAAAATCTTACTAAATATTCCCATTTCATTCCTATTAAGGTTACTCACAAGGAAACCAATGTTGATGATATTTATATGAGGGAAGTGGCACGCTTGCATGGCATACCCAAGAGAATTGTGTCTGATAGAGACCCAAAGTTTACCTCAAATTTCTGGAGGGGATTATTCAAAGGGTTAATAACAAATATAAACTTCAGCACAACTTATCATCCCGAGACTGATGGGAAAACAGAAAGAGTGAACCAAGTGATAGAGGATATGCTAAGGATGTATGTGATAGAAAAACCATATAAATGGGAATATTATCTACACTTGGTAGAATTTTCCTACAACAATGGGTACCAAGCATCACTGAAGATGCTCCCATTTGAAGCACTTTATGGAAGAAAGTGAAACACACCAATAAGATGGTACAACCCAACTGACAGAGTAGTGATTGTGCCAAAGTTGCTCAGAAAAATGGATGAGAAAGTGTTGAAGATAAAAAAAAAAATTAAAGGCTTCCCAAGACAGGCATAAAAACTATGGTAACAAGGCAAAACTCACAGGGAATTTAAAGTGGTTGATCATGTTTTCTTGAAGGTGAAGGCCAATATAAGTTCCCTGAAGTTGGGAAACTATTCCACGTTGGCAACCATATATTGTGGGCCATTTGAAATCCTATAGAGGATTGGACCAATAGATTATATGATTGCATTTATTGCATCTATGCCTATACATAATATATTCCATGTATCATTGCTTAAGAAATACATACATGATTCTAATCATGTTATTGATTGGAATGTGATTTAGGGGGAGAAAGAAAACATTTTTCAGGTGCATCCAATATGCATTATGGACCAGAAAATAAAACATCTTCGGAACCGAGCCATAGGGCTTGTGAATGTCCAATGGAACTGGTACAGTCCTGAGGATGCGACTTGGGAGTGTGAAGATGTTATGCAGGAAGAATACCCACATCTTTTTGAAGATTTTTGAAAATGTTGTTGTAATATGTAAATATGATGCACTGAGGAAAATGCATAAATAAGGGGCGGGGATTGTAATACCCAAAGGTCGAGCCCCTATTGAATTGTAATGATATTTAATGAAGTTATAGGCTGTAGAGCCAAGTATTTATAAGTTGGGAGGATTATGTGTTTATTAGGTCGGAGAGCCTAGATGCTAAGGCCAATGAGCCTATTTTTGTATATGTAATTATGTAAATCATTATTAAAAATATATCATTGAGTGTAGACCAACCACGAAGAAAGAGTTATGGGGGAATAATCTCCACTAGGAAGGGAAAGGGAATGGGCTGAGAGGCTAGGAAAAAAGGGGCTAATCTTGAGGGCTTAACCCAAGGAAATATTATAATGTGTTTTCCTAAAATACTAAGGCTTGGGAAATAAACCTTGTTATGCTAAGCTCCTTTGGGGAAAGGAATGAACTCAAAGTGGAGAGGAATGAGCTTGCAAGAGAGCTAAGTGTCAACCTGGGTGCATGTAGATTTATGTGGGAAAATCCATCATTGTGGGGATTCGCTCACCATTCTTGCCATGCTCCCCATTCACTCATGCAATGAGCATGCATGGAGTTAGCCATTTTCTGCCATTGTTGAACCCTCTACTATCGTGAACCTCTGTAACTTGCGTGCACTGGTATTTTTGTTGAGCTTGTACCCTTCCTTACTCAATTTTTCTACTGTGGTTCCCCATTTGACTTAGGATCTAGAAAGAAGAAGCAGGTTGTCAGGCTTGCGGTTTTGAAGAGGAGGGTTGTCAGGCTTGTGGATTGAAGAAGCAGGTTGTTAGGGCTATAAAAAACTCTCTCTGGGTGAGAGAGATTTTTGGGGAAGTGGTTTCTCCTGGAGGGAGTCCAACAATCGCTACAAATATCTGAGAATGTTTGATCCATCCTATTGCTAAAGCCCTAGAAGGGAAGTGGATCAATCGATGGATTTTGGAACATTGAAGGTGCATATTCCCAGGGTGGGACAAGCATGTGGGGAATGAGAGTCTGTTAGCGGTGGGCGTAAGTAGGCTCCTTGAAGGGAATCCTTCCTGTTTCATTATGCAACTTTCTATAGTCTCACCCTAGCCTAGGATTTCCTTTACTCTGGGTGGATTTTAGTCCCAACTAGGGGGTGACCCATTGCTGATAGCTTGGAGAAGCCTGGTCTAAGTATGGGAGGTTCTTGGAAGGTTTGCATGTAGTCGTTGGCTTTCATAATAAGATAAGTACCAATTCAATGTTAATTTTACATGTTGTGTTAAGTACATGTCTGAAGTTTATCATAATTTCCTTTGTTTATTGCATGTATGTGTTTATTGTTGCTTCCGCATGAATATGTGTATAAGAAGAATGTTTATATCTGTTAAATTTGCATTATATATAGGTGTGTATATGTATGTATATCAGAGTTTGAACATAGTAGAGATTTTTGGTAGCCTGTCCCGACCCTGGGTTGGTTGGGTACGTTACAATCGATATATAATCCACTAGTAGATATTATACATGCAAATACAAATATAAATGTAACATCCCCCAACCCAAACAAGGGACATTTCATTTAAAGAATACTCATAATTTTTTTTGTGTGTTATCTAAATAATTTCTTGCAGCTTAAAGCTACAAATTAAATACAATTTTGACTACTTTATAATACCATTCACCCGATGCATCTACAACATGATAAAATCAACATGGATGCATTCTAATAATTCAACACAACAACATATAAATTCTTTTGAACTACACAAATTTCATGAACAACAATTAAACTCATAAAATAAGACAACAACCAGATTAAAAACTTATCTTTTATAAATATACGTGAAACCAACTGGTTGGGATGGACATTCCAAGCAACCATTGATCGATTGTTCTAAATCTCAATAGCCAGCCACTCCCAGGATAATTCTAGTAATCCAAACAAAAATGATGGTCTCTCACTGTCAACTCACAGCTTAGAAAACTCACAACCCACTAGTATCTTCCTACATCTATCCCGATTTTCTACCATCTCTCATATGGTTACTCAAGGGATCTTGCTTCTAGGAAAAACTACCAGCAAAATAACAAAAAACACATGGTATTACAATGCAACTAACACAGGAGATCACTCTTTAGGCTTGAAAACCCAACTCTTCAATATTAAGCTCCAACACACTCCAAAAATTCTCCATCATTCTCTATAATTCTCTCTCCATGGATGCACTAGCTCCAAGCTCTCTTTCTATCTTTCTCCCTATTGCTCATGCACAAAAAATCATTGTGTTAAAATTGTTGTAGCTCCCCATACAAATTTTCTCTCTTTGGATTACTTTCTTCACTCACACACTTTCCCTAGCTGATTTTACTCATCCCCTATGTGGCAAATAACTATGGGATGTGACCACTCACACCCACCCACTTACATGTATTCAATGGTTGACTTTCTCTTTACCATTATCTTAAACCCTCCTCTCTCTTGTGGATTAATTCATCCCCCATCTATGTCCATGTCCCCTTAGCAAGTATCAAATTTTATTATTAAAACAAAGAAATACAATTCACATATTACATCACTTAGCCGTAGCCACACATTATATGTACATTAAAAATTAATTAAACTATGGATTATGGTGAGGATGTTACATTTCACGTCCCCTACAATTGTGCTCCATCCTCAGTGCACACTATGCTTATATACATATATGAAAATTTACATAACAATACTTATAAATAAAATTCTGCAATTTAACAACTCCAACAACAGTTCCAACCATAATATTTTGTTCCTCTCAACTC
>JASDQU010307211.1:157023-173134 GCA_032191745.1 Picea mariana
GTAATCAATACTTGTGAATTATGATACAAATTTTGATGGATATAAACATAGGGTGATATTCCTGTCTATCTTTCTTTAGCCAAGAAAAATCTCAAAATGATTGAGTAAGATCATTTCATATATTTCCCTCAACACTACTGTAATTGTTTTTGGTAACCGAAATTTCCAAAATATGGAACATTATGCATTTCCTTTAATACCAAATTCCTAAGTTCTCCGAAACTAGGAACATAAATTATATTTTTATGCACAAGTAATCCATCTTCCTTCAACTCATACTCTTTCATGTTCTGTTGTACATATCCTCACTGTAATATTTCCTTTACATGTAGGTAATGTTGATCTGTAACAACATCATCTAAAATTATACTCTTCAATTCCGACTGATGCATACTGACATTTGTAGCATGCATGAGATGCACTATTCTACTAAGTGCATCAACAACTTTATTTTATTTTCCTTTGATATGATTCATATCCAAGTTGTATTCACTTAAAAATTCAATCCATATTGTTTTCCTAGCATTCAAAGTTGGCTGAGAAAAAAAATACTTCACACACCACTGTGGTCTGTTCTTAATCCAAATCTCTTTCCCATGAGATAATGCCTCCACATCTTCAATGGATGAACAATGGCAACAAATGCCAAGTCATGTGTGGCATATTTGTTGACATGATTATAGGAAGAGTGTGTTTTTCATCGATGGAAAGAACAGAAGGTAGAGCAGAAGGCGAGAAATCTCGAGAGGAAGAGCTACAGTGGTCATTGGATCACCGATCCAAAGGACCGTCAACCAAATACATGAAAATAGTTGGATCAGTCTAAGTGGAAGGGCATGATAATCTAGAAGAGAAGCACCGAAGATAGATTGAGCCATAGATCTAAGAACATGATCTACGAACAACATTTTTTTCATGTCAAATGTTGCGAGGAGGTTACTGTTTGAGAATCTCACTTCGAGAGAATTGGAAACTTGAAAGTCGAATTACCCGAAGCCCAAAATACGAAATGAATAAGGACCATTGAATTTGGNTGTGATAACCTTAGATGAGGGAGATCTACGTCAGTAGACCACGTCAGCATGGACATGTGGCAGATCACATCTGTAGACCACATCATCAAGGACATATGGTCGAACACGTTATAAAGGACACATGGAACAGTCAAATAATGACAAGTGTTAAGATGAAATCGACATTTGAGGTATGTGCAAATCATGAATCTGAGTGACACATGAAAGGCACTCTACTCGTGCCACATCATCAAGTGACATAAGAAATATGCGTCACTCTGAGATATTCAATTCAGGAGTTTCATCACCAACAAATTTCAAGCATCTCGAAGTTCCAAAGGACGAAGGTCTGAAGTCTCTCTCAGTCGTCGATCTAAGATACATTTCGGGAGTTAGGAAAACTGTTAGATCTAGGAGAATTAAAAATTTGATCTATTGGATCTAAGCTTAGAGGATCAAAGGTCGTTGGATCCAGAGATAAATGCACGAAGGTTAAGACTTTGGATGGGCGCAGGAGAGCGGACTTGTCAAACTCTTGAAGTCCCGAAGTAAGCAGGGATCGTCCATCGTCAAGACTCATAGGTGGAGCACAATCCACAAATCTGAAGAGAATGATTTCAGGATTTTGTGGTTGGGAAGGAAACCAGATCGTCGAATACCCGAGGGCCGAAAAATATTTAGTCTATCTGTTTCCAAAAGGATACGTGGCAGAAATCTTTGTAGTTTGGGGAAAAATACTACGAGAGAAAGTGAAGGAAGCGAAGTTGAGTTTTGAAATCTCTGAATATCGAAGAGCCGAAGGAGTTAAGGAACATCGATCTATAGGAGGAAACACATCAACAGATCATGTACTCTCGTTGGAACACTCTGGGAAAATCGAGCAAGAAAAGTTGAGATTTGAGATTCCCAAACCCCAAAAACCCAAAGTGAATCTCAACCGTCTGATTTTGAGAGAGATGAGTTAGTCGATTGTTAACTCTGGATAAAAGAAAAGGAAGGAGGAAAGGTTGGAAAGTTGAGATTTACAAACCCTGAATACCCAAAGGGATCGTGACTGTTGATTCAAGAAGACCACGTTTCAATAGATCGTGAATTCCAAGTGGAATCATCATGGAGAAAGCGAAGTTTGAGAATCGAGACTCTCGAAGCCTGAAAGTTGAAATCGATCTCGTTCGTCAATTTGGAGGGCCACACGTCACTTGGTTGTTAAGAATTATGAGGGCATGGATCCATAGAAGAGGAAGGAAAGACGATAGATCACATCCATTGATTTAAGAGGGTTAGATCTGATCTGTGAATTCAGGAGCACTGTCAAGATCATGAGACTGACGGTGTCGTCGCATTGCGGGAATTGAAGGTGCGTGAACTTTAAAATGTTGAAGGTGGGCCACAATTGAAACCATGGTTTTGGAGAAATCATATGTGGAGCTCTGTAGTGAATTGCAAGGAAAAAAATGAATTTCCCTCAAACCACCTTTGGCTGTGCCTGTAATCACATAAGAGCATGAGAGCATCCCTGATGGTCACATCAGTAGAATATTGAGGAAGGAGATAGCACTCCTGGGCTCCACATTGGAGGTTATGCATTGAAAAGTAAAAAAAAAAACTCTATGTGTATAATCCAATGACGTCGATCAAACAAAATTTGATTGGAGGGTTGTTGTTTCACCTCGTGGTTTCGTTATGAGTTACGATTCAATTACACTAATTGAATCATTGTTCTGGGGCATAGAAATCATGGATCTTGAGAGTTTTGATATTCTCGACTTAATCGTTGGAGATTGGGAGTGTAACGGATGATGAGAGTATGAATAAAAGAAAAATGTAGTGACAGGGTGAGGTTGTTGTTTCTCTGTAAAAGGTAGTTGAACTGTAAGCAATGGAGATTGTTGTATGAACTGAGGGAAAAAATGTAGAGATGAAGAACATAAGATGTACACAGCATCAATGGTGAAAACATCAGAGCGTACGAGAACTTAAGTGCAAGAATATGTGAGTAGGAACACACTTATGTAGGCATAGTAGAGCAATGTAGAAAAATAGTGATGAGACTGGTAAGACATTGATAAATGTTGTAGCATTATAATAAATTTTAGCAAGAAAATATTTATATCTCAGGGTGGTAGGGTCATGTTAGGGAGGATTTTTTTCCTTAGAGTTTCAAGTGGGTGCTTGAACATACGGAGTTGTAACTTCCATCTGATTGCATCCAGAAAAACCAGGGTGGTAGGGTGGTGCAAGAGAGAACCATTGTTCTCTATTATACAGGTTGGTTCCTATGTGACTGTAAGTTGGTACTTCCATCCAGTTGCTACTAGAACACTCAAGGAGTTGGCACTTCCTTCTAGTGAATGCTAGAGAAACTAGGGATTTGGTGCTCACAGCAAGTTGCAGCTTGTAAAATAGAGGTGGTAGCCTCACAAGAGTTGGTGCTCATAAGAATTATGATGTACATAAATTAAAGACTACTTATCATATTAAGAAGAAGAGTTTTTCTCCCTTTATGGGTTTCCTCAGGAATATTTGTATTTGTATACTTCATGTGTGTGATTGATGTTGAATACTCTAATGCTTACTTCCATGAATTATTGTGATCATCATTGAGTGTTTTGTAATGAGTTTAAAATGGGTATAATTGTTTAAGCACGGTAACAATTGATTCATCCCCCCCTCTCAGTTGTCTAACAGTTGGTATCATAGCTACTTCCTTTTATCTAAATAGATCCTAGAGCTTAAACATGACTATCCATGAAGGAAATTCAACCAGTAGGCCCCCCATATTCAATGGAACAAAAGTTTCCTTTTGTAAAGTTAGGATGAGAACCTAAATAATGGATTTTGGTGCAAATGTCTGGGATGTTGTAGAAATTGGTTAGGTAAAGCCTTTTGTACTAGCTTCTAAGGATGACAAGCTAGAATTCAACTTCAACGCTAAGGCTATGAATGTTATTCTAAGTGGGCTTGCAGAAGAAGAATTTGTAAAAGTTATGCATTTCAAATATGCCAAAGAAATGTGGGACAAACTCATTAGCAATTATGAAGGTAATGAGAAGGTAAAGGATGCCAAGCTTCAAACCTACAGATTATAGTTTGAACAACTAAAGAGGAATGAGGATGAAATGGTTAACAAATATTTCTTAAGAGTTGAGGAGCTTGTGAATGCCATGAAGGATATTGGTGAGAATATTGGAGACACATTTTTAGTCCAAAAGATTTGAAGATCTCTACCAACTAGATTTAATCCAAAATTTTTTGTAATAGAAGAACTGATTGATCTTAAGACTTTGTCTATTGATCAAATTCTAGGAACACTAAATGCTTATGAAATGAGGATTAGTAAAGATAAACCCACCTCTAGAGAAGCATCATTTAAAGAATATAAAAATGAGGATTCTGAGCCTAATCAAATTGAAGAAAAATTTGTGAGAAGAATAAAAAAAGGATCAAGCAAGTACCAAGGAAAGTTTCCCTTAAAATATTTTAACTATGGAAGATAGGTCACTTTGCATCTAAGTGTCCACACAAGTAGAAGGACCAGAACTCTGAAGGTGAGAAGAAGTACAAATAAAAGAGATTAGGTAAGAAGAAAAGTTTGTGTAAATAATGATGACTCTTAAGGAGACACAGATAGTGAGTCTTCTTGTGAATATAAGGTTAATGAATTTATGCTTATGGACAAAGAGAATTATGTCGATAAAAGGAGAGGAAGTGATGTTAATGATGAACAAGTTGTGGTTGACTTGGAAGGAGAACTGATCAGTTCCCTCGAATAAATTTCTAGACATATATTTAAGAAGAAGAAGAAAAAACAATTGTTGATATAGTTCGAGAAATAATTTTCCCAACTAAAAGTGGAATTAGAAGAAGAAAACATGTGAAGTCTTGGAAGAAGAGGTAGTAAAAACTAGAAAAGAGATGGAGAAGTTTAACATATTGTATCTCCAAAATATTCCAAGAATTAAATCCTTAACATAACTAAATGATGTTCTGACCAAACAAAGATATCCTTTGTTGAATACTCGTTTAGGCTATGTAAGTGGTTCAAGTAGCAAACAACCAGAAAGAAAAGAGTCAGTAAATATGATCAAGTTACAATTCAACAGACAATTAGACCATGTGAGTACTCTACCACCAAAAGCTAATAAAGAAAAGATGATCCCTGATAAAAAACAAAGATATCAGAGTATGGAGCATAAAATTCCAAGACGAAGGCCATCCTTTAGGTACCAAAATTTCTTTCGTGGTTACTTTTTTTACTGCTCTAATTTTTGTCATAAGATTGCAAATTGTCAAATTAAGTTTTGAGACATGCAACTAAGGAGCAACTGAGGAGATCAGGAAATAAACAATATTTGCAACATATAACTAAACAGCCAATGAGTAGACAAAGTTGCACCAATCACTTTGACCTATTGAACAATGAGTTTGAATGCTACAACTGTTATATCTTCGGCCACAAAGATGCAAACTACCATCTGAAGAATTACAAAGTAGATCCAAGGATAAAAACCTTAGCCATAAATGACAACACATTGAAAAAGAAAGATAGTGAAAAATGTGGTCTAGTACTTTCGGCTCAAAAAAAAAAAGACCCTAGTATATAGACAATGGATGTTCCAAGCACATGACTGGAGACAAGGATAAGTTTTTCTCTATGTGTAAAAGAAAAACAGGAAATGTGACCTTTGGAAATGATGAACCAGGTAAAATCAAGGGAAAAGGGATGGTATGATTGAGTAATGGTAAAGGAAAAGCCCAATATGTTCTTCTTATAGATGGGATGAAACATAATTTTCTCAATGTAAGTCAAATGTGTGACATAGGTTATGAAGTGGTGTTCACTTCCAAATATGGTAAGATAAAGTTTGTAAACTCAGGACAAGTGGTGGATAAAGGCATAAGGATAGATAATAATGTATATGTGTTGAAAGAAGATAAATATGAGTGTCTTCTAAGAAAACATGATGAAATATGGTTATGGAATAGGAGACTTGGACATCTAAAATTTGACCATTTAATCAAGCTTAAAAATCTTGAGGCAATAAAAGATCTTCCAAGATTATCAAAGCCACAATATTCTGTGTGTAAACCTTGCCAAGTAGGGAAGCTAACTAGGACATAGTTTAAACCCAAGAGCTCTACTTCAACAGAGAAACCACTACAACTAGTTCATATGGATTTATGTGGACCATCAAGACAAGAAGGCACAGGGAAGGAAAACTACTTCATGTTGATCATCGATGAATACTCCAGACTCACTTAGGTTTCTTTTCTCAATGAAAAAGTTGAAGCATTTGAAAAATTTAAAATATTTAAAGCTTTAACTGAGAATCAAATAGGAAATAGGTTAAAGTCAGTAAGATCAGACAAAGAAGGAGAATTTATGTCAAGTGATTTTAAGGAATTATGTGATAAACATGGGATCAAGAGAGAATACACAATCTGGGGAACTCCACAACAAAATGGAGTAGTTGAGAGGCAAAACAAAACAGTTCAACAAATGGTTAGGTCAAAGATGAATGCGAAACACATTGGTCAAATCTACTGGGTAGAAGAAATACACACAACATTCCATATTCTTAACAAATCCCACCTCATACCACGCAATGACAGGATGCCTTATGAATTGTGGTATGGAAGACCTGCTTCAATCAAACACTTGAAAGTCTTTGGGAGTGAGTTCTACATAAAAAATAATAATGAAAACCTTGGCAAGTATGATGATAGGGCTGATGAAGCCAAATTCTTAGGATATGCTACCAATAATAAATCATATAGATTCTTTAATAAAATATTGTATAAATTAGTTGATTTCATTGATTTAAACATTGATGAAGGAGTCCCAATACGAGAGGTGATAAATATTAAGTCTGTTATGGAGGATAAAGATGAAGTTGAAGATGAACAGGTCCAAGAATCAGAAAGAATCTGAGTCAGATGAAGATACAAAGACTCAGGTAGACTCAAATCAATAGAAAACATCAAATCCTTCCTCCAGAATTACTCAAAAGAATCATCACGCAAGTTAGATAATTGGTGAGAAAGACAAAGGTGTACAAACCAGGAGAAGGATAATCAAAGACACCAAGAAATCAGATATGGCCTTCATATCCATAGCGGAACCCAAGAACTTTAATGAATCCAGTAAAGATGTAAATTGGTTAAAACAAATGAATGAGGAAAGGGATCAGATTAAGAAGAACAATACTTGGGAGCTTGTTCCTAGACCTACAGATAAGAATGTAATTGGCTCCAAATGGATGTTTAAGAAAAAAATGAATGAACAAGGACAAATTGTTAGGAATAAAGCCAGATTTGTCTGTAAGGGGTATGCACAAGTTGAAGGACAAGATTTTGATGAAACCTTTTCTCCAGTGGCCAGATTGGAAGCCATTAGAATTTTTCTTTCGTATGCATGTCATAAGAACTTTAAAGTATATCAGATGGATGTTAAGTCAACATTTATTAATGGATATGTAGAAGAAGATGTATATGTGGAGAAACCTAAAGGATTTACACTGACAGATATTCTTGTCAATGTCTGTAAGTTGAAAAATTCATTATATGGACTGAAACAGGCACCACGAGCCTAGTATTATAGACTGAAAAAATTTATATAGGACAAAGGGTTCAAGAAAGGTGTTGCTGACAGTAATATTTACATTAAGACTAAACGTGATGATTTATTAGTTGTTTTGGTTTATGTAGATGACATTATTTTTGGATGCACTAATGAACCTTCAGTTCAATGGTTTGTTAATTCAATGTAGACCAAGTTTGAGATGTCCACGATAGGAGAACTATCATATTTTCCTTGTTTATGAATCAATCAAAGTTCTACAGGGATATTTATCTCTCAAGGAAATTATTTGAAAAAGACGTTAAAGAGGTTTCAAATGGAAAATTCTACACCTGTGAGCACACATATGGTGGTTGGTTTCAAGCTCAGTAAGGATGACATTTCACCTAATGTTGATCAACGAACATATCAATCAATGATAGGAAGTCTTATTTACATAACAACATCCCGTTGTGATATAATGAAAGTTGTTGGAATGTTAGGTCATTATTAGTATGCTCCTAAACAAAGTCATTTAGAAGATGTCAAAAGGATATTCAAGTATTTGAAGGGTACAATGACTTAGGGTCTCTAGTATCATAGAAATCATAATTTTCAATTAACTGCATATTCAAATGTTGATTGGGAAAACTATTTGGATGAGAGAAAGAGCACCAGTGGAGGTGAATTATTCTTAGGTGATTCGTTAGTAGCATGGCTTAGTAAGAAGCATGGATCTAGTTCATTATCAACTATAGAGGCAGAGTACATTGTTGTTTCTCCTTGTTGCACTCAGATTTTATGGATGATACAAAGTCTTGCAGATTTGAAGGTAACTTATACTGATCCAATTCCACTTCATTGTGATAACACTAGTGCCATTTGTGTCTCCAAGAATCTTGTTCTTCATTCAAAGACTAAGCATATACCAATAAAATATCATTTTCTCAAAGAACAGGTTACAAACAAAGTTGTCCAACTGCATTATATTCCAACCATAGAACAAATTACAGACATCTTTACTAAACCCCTAGCCATGACACCATTTGAATATCTCTGTCAGAAGATGGGTGTCATTCCTTCTATCACCTAAGAGAGTCCATTCTATTAGGGGAAGTATCCGTTGGTTGAATATCTGATACCTATGAAAATTACTGCAACAACTCAGGGAGAGCAAGTTTTCATTGACATCGATGTCAAAGGGGAAGAGAAGGTGTTGTCTGGATAATATAGTTGGAGATCTAAGAATAATAGTGCATCCTTTCGGGGTTTCCATCAATGATAAAGGGGGATATTGCTGGAATGATTATAGGAAGAGTGTGCTTTTCATCGATGGCAAGAACAAAATGCAGAGCAGAAGGAGAGAAAGCACAAGAGGAAGAGATATAGTGGTCGTTGCATCACCGATCCAAAGGACCTTCAACCAAATACCCGGCAATCATTGGATCAATCTAAGTGGAAGGGAAGGATAAGATAGAAGAGCATCACTGAATATAGATCAAGTGATCTATCTAAGAACATGATTGAAGAACAAAATTTGGTTCACATCAAAAGTTGTGAGGAGGTTATTGTTCGGGGAATCTCAGTTCGGGAGAATTAGCAACTTGAAAGTTGAATTACCCGAAGCCTGAAATACGAAATGAATAAGGACAATTGGATATAGAGAAAATGTGATGACCTTAAATTAGGGAGATCTAGGTCAGCAAACCACGTCAGCATGGACATGTGGAAAATCACGTCAGCAGACCACATCAACAAGGACATATGGTAGAACACATCGACAAGGACACACGGCATAATCAAATAATGACAAGTGCCAAGATGAAATCAGTATTTCAGGTACATGAAAATCATGAATCTGAGTGACACATGGCAGGAACTTGTCTCGTTCCATGTCATCAAGTGACGTAAGTAAGTTACGTCACTCTGAGAGATTTACTTTGGGAGTTTCATCACCAACAAATGTCAAAAGTCCTAAAGTCTCGAAGGCAGAAGGTCTGAATTCACTCTTAGCCATTGATCTAAGATACATTTTGGGAGTTAGGAAAACCATTAGATCCGGGAGAGGTACATATCTAATCCATTGGATCTGAGCATTGAGGATCAACGGTCATTGGATCTAGAGATAAATTCATGAAGGTTAAGCCTTTGGATGAGTGCAGGAGAGTGGACATGTCAAAGTCCTGAAGTCCGAAAGTAAGTAGGGATTGTCCATCATCAAGACTGATAGGTGGCACATGATCAACAACTCCAAAGAGAATCACTTCAAGAGTTTATGGTTGGGAAGGAAACCAGATCGTCGAAGACCTGAGGGTTGAAGAAGATCCAAGTTGTCAGTTTCCAGAAGGATGCATGGCATAAATCAATGCAGTTCGGGGAAAAACACTATGGGAGAAAGTGAAGGAAGCAAAGTTGAGTTTTGAAATCCGTGAAGCCCGAAGAGTCGAAGGAGTTGAGGACCATCAATCTGTAGGAGGACACAGGTCAATAGATCATGTACTTTGGTTGGAGCACTCCATGCAAAAGTGAGCAAGGAAAGTTGAGATTTGATATTCTCGAACCCCAAAAACCTGAAGTGAATCTCAACCTTCTGATTCTAAGAGACACGAGTTAGTTGATTGCTAACTCCAGATAAAATAAAAGGAATGAGGAAAGGTTGGAAAGTCAATATTTCCAAACCCTAAATACCCGAATGGATCGTGACCATTGATTCGAGAAGACCACGTGTCAATAGATCGTGAATTCTGGGTGGAAGCACCACAGAGACAACAAAGTTTCAGAATTGAGACTCCCAATGCCAAAAAGGATAAATCGATCTCGTTCATCATTTTGGATGGCTACACATCACCTATTCTTTAAGAATTATGAGGGCATGGATCCAAAGAAGAGGAAGTAAATACGGTAGATCACAATCGTTGATTTAAGAAGGTTAGATTTGATTCGTCAGTTCAGGAGCACCGTTAAGATCATGATATTGATGGTCTTGTCACATTGTGGGAATTGAAGGTGCGCGAACTTTAAAATGTTGAATGTGGGCCACAATCAAAACCATGATTTCGGAGAAAGCATACGTGGAGCTCTGTAGTGAATTATGGGGTGAAAAATGGATTCCCCTCAAACCACCTTTGGTTGCGCCCGCAATCATGTGGTCACATGATAGCATCACCCATGGTCACATCAACGGAAGATTGAGGAAGGAGCTATCATTGCTAGGCTCCACATCGGAGGTTACGCATTCAAAAGTAAAAAAAAAAACTCTGCATGTATAATCCAACAACATCGATCAAACAAAATTTGATCGAAGGGTTGTTGTTTCACCTTGTGGTTTTGTTATCAGTTACGATTCAGTTACACTAACTAAATCATTATTTTGGGGTGTAGGAATCATGGATCTTGAGAGTTTTGAGATTCCCGACTTGAGCATTGGAGATTTGGAGTGTAACAGATGATGAGAGTATGAATAAAAGAAAAATTCTGTGACAGGGTGAGGTTGTTGTTTCTTTGTAAAAACTATTCAAATTGTATGCAATGGATATTACCGCATGAACTGAGGGAGAAAATGAAGAGGTGAAGACCATAAGTTGGACAGAGTAGAAATGTTGAAAACAACAGAGTGTATGAGAACTTAAGCGCAATAATATGTGAGTAGGAACACACTGATGTAGGCAGAGCAGAGCAGTGTAGCAGAACAATGATGAGACTGGTAAGCCACTGATAAATATTGTATAACTGTAATAAATTTTAGCAAGAAAATATTTATATCTCAGGGTGGTAGGGTGGTTCTAGGGAGGACTATTGTCCTCATATTTTCAAGAGGGTGCTTGAGCATAGAGATCTTTATCTTCCATATGGTTGTAGCAAGAAAAACTAGGGTGGTAGGGTGGTGCAAGGGAGAACCATTGTTCTCTGTTATACAGGTTGGTTCCTATGTGACTACAAGTTGGTACCTCCATCCAGTTGGTGTTGGACCACTAAGGGATCTATTTCTTCCTTCTAGTGAGTGTTAGAGAAACAAGGGAGTTGGAACTCCCAGGAAGTTGCATATTCTAAATAGAGGTGGTAGCCTCACAAGAGTGGGTGCTCATAAGAATGACAATGTACAGAAAATAAAGACTACTTATCATATTAGGAAGAAGAGGTTTTCTCCCTTTGTGGGTTTCCTCAAGAATATTTGTCTCTGTATACTGCATGTGTGTGATTGATGTTGAATATTCTATTTATTACTTCCCTAAATTATTGTTCTCATCATTGAGTGTTCTGTAATGAGTTTAAAATGGGTATAATTGTTTAAGAACAATAACAACTGATTCACCCCCCCATCTTAGTTGTCTAACAATAGTTCGTCTCATGCTCCTTAAGCTTTCTAGACTCATAACAGATGACATGTCCATTTTGAGTGAGGAATCCATGAACTCCTTCGTTGCCTGCACCTATGCATACCACACAATTCTCATTTGGGTAAACAATCTTCTAAATAGGTCTACTAGTAAGTAATTCCTTCAGCGAATTAAATTTTTCTTCACACTCATGTGTCCATTCAAATTTAATTCCCTTATTTTGCAAAGTGATGGGATGAGCAATCTTAAAGAACCCTTCTATAAACCTTATGTAATAACCAACTAACCCCATAAACGATATGACTTCTAAAACACTCTCGGGCGTTGGCCATCCTCTAATGGATTCAATATTCTTAGGGTCTACTGTTATACCCTGTTATCAAATAATGTGCCCCAAGTAATAGATCTGTTCTTGGTAAAAAGAACTATTAATCAACTTGGAATATAACTTATGTTCTCTCAACACTTGTAGCACTAATCCTAGGTAATGTTCATTCTCTTCCTAACTTAGAATAGACAAGTACGTCATCCATAATTACTATGAAAACATTATCTAAGTAATTTTTGAATATGGCATTCATTAAGCACATAAAGATAGTTGTTGCATTGGACAATCCAAATGGCACCACTACAAACTCATAGTGCCCATACCTGGTTCTAAAGGTTGTCTTATGGATGTCTTCTTCCTTAATTCTTACTTGATGGTATCTTGATCTCAAGTCTATATTTGAAAATATCTTTACTCCTCTTAGCTGATAAAAGAGGTCATCAATTATGGGTAGAGGATACTTGTTCTTTATAGTAGAGTTATTCATCTTTATACACAACCTCAAGTTTCCATCTTTCTTTTTGAAAAAGAGTACTGGTGTTCCCCAAGGTGAAACACTTGGTCATATGTACCTTTTCTTCAACAATTCTTCCAACGGCATTTGTAATTCTTTTAATTCTAGTACGGTCATTCTGTAAGGTACTTTTGACATCGGGGAAGGTCATGGCACTAGATCAATAGAGAAATCTATCTATCTTTTTGGTGGAAAACTAGGTATTTATTGGAACACATCCTCGAATACTTCTAGTATCAAGAAATATTCAAGGCTTCAAGCCTTTTTCTTTTCTGGCTCCTCTACATGGGATGCATAGAATTGACACCATTTTCTGAAACATCTCTTCAGCTATAAGGCTAAAATCTTTGTTATAGAGATGGGTCTTAGAACTCCTTTCATAGTGATATGTTTTCCATATCCATAAATACATGTAAATCTCTTTCTATGAAAATCTAGGAAAGCATGATGCTTCTCCATCCAATCCATTCCAATCAAAATGTCATAAGACCCCAATGGTATGATATTTAGATAAACACTAGTATTCACACCATTAAGACTTATGGAACAACTTCTGACCATATCATAGATTCTCCTTTTGGTTCTAGTGGTTAGTTGAACCAAACTTGATTTCCCAAGGTTACTTTTCTCCAAATGTAATCTATCTACTATTTTAGGATCAATGGAACAATGACTTGCTCCCGAATCAATTAAAATAGAAAGAGACTGATTTATGATCTTACCTTCCACCTCGATCATGTTGAATTGGTATTCTTCTTGTCAATCATCTAAGGCTTCATAAAGCCTTCCCATGTCTTCGATTGTTGTAGCCTCTTGGAGTTTGTTCACAGTCTTCAGTCTGTCATTTCTATGTGGGAAATCCATGTACACGTGTTCTTCTTTGCATCCCAAACATTGGATTGGTGGTGTTCCCCTTTTTCCTAGGAAATATTATTTCTTGGAATCATCCTTAGCATACTGATCCTGATGATTTTTATTAGGTTCATTTATATTGAAAGTATGTTTGAATCCCTTCATCCTCTCATGAGACTTTTCCTTCTTCTTTCCCTTCCAATATTTATGCATGGACTCGCTTCCTTGGCCTTGATCATACATGTATTTATCCTTCCTGATAGAATCATTGAAGGTCTTAAGCTTATCATACCGAATATTTTCTTTATAAAAGGATGGAATTCCACTCAAAAACCTTTTTATCTTTACCTTTTCATTGTTTATAAACCTAACATAATTTAACAACCCCAATAACTTCTTCTCATACTCTTCCATAGTCATGCTTCACAACCTAAGTTCAAAGAACTCCTACATTTTATTTTCATAAAAATGTTGTGAAAGTTAATCCTTCTGGAAATACTTCTTGAATTACTTCCAAGTGATCCTATTATCATTAATATGTTCAACTTGTTTTAGTTGATCCCACCACATTCCAGATTTCCCATGTAAGTGGTAGCTGACAATTCTAGCTTCAAGATTTTATGAATAGTTGTGAAATTGGAAATATCACCCGAGTCCAAGAAAACATGCTTCAATGTCGTCTTCCCTTTCTCTTTCACCATCAAAGGATGATGGATTGAGCTTCCTCAACTCTCCTTGCAAACTATCCACCTCATTTCTCCTTCTTTGGTCCCTGACATGAGACATATTTTTACTGCTTAAGGAATATTCAAATGAATAAAAATTTCTTACTGAGTAAGGATGTGAGTGGTGTCTTTGAGCTCTACTAGCACTTTTGGAATAACCAGCTCTTCCATGATCATCTCTTATTTCATGAAACTTTCCTTCTTCCTCTTGCTTTGATATATTCTTGGCTTGACTTTGCAATTGATTCAATCTTTGAAGTACTCAATCATTTATCTAACTTTACTCTCTCATCGACCTCTCATTGTATGCCTTGTATATCTGCACTTCTATTTCCAGGCTCTTCATAGTTTCTATCAATGTTTCTTCTTCCCATCACACCTTATGTCTGTTGGATTTTTTCTCTGAATTTTCAATTATGGTGTTCTATCCTTCGGCTTCTTTATAATTGTTGGAGGCTTCCTCGCCTTCTTCCATTTATTCAACACACATTCTAAGAAGATGTGTTTAAATCCCTTAATTCTGCAAAATGTACAAGGGACCATTTTTTCAGAATTAAGCATTTGATAAAAAAAATTGTCAATAATTCTTCAAATCATTTCAACAGGTGAAGAATATATATAAATAACAATTCCATGTTATCCCTGGGTTAATAAAGAAATAAATTCTACATAGGAGCTTTCTTCAAACCACTTTCCCAAGTGACAATGACTCAAAATCGCAAGCCAAATTCTTCCTGGTGATTTTTTGTGTTAGTATTACTATATCGAAGATCGTGTAGTAGAACATCGATCGAGGGATAAGATCAATGTTCAACAAGAGCTATGGGACTCTGAATTCGAGAATTTCAGACTGTCCACACTCTCAACGTTTTTGGTGTGGCAAGCCTCCAGACTACAGGATCTGTTTCCACATATCTTGTCCCGATCAACGATTAGGATTTCCTTCACAACTCCGTGATTCAGTGCTTTCCCAAGTTCCTCTCCATAGATCTCCTAGAGTGTCAGAATACCGTAGGTCCTCTCATTCCTCCATATATCACCTCCCGATCAACAATGGATATTAACTCCGACCTTCAAGAGTTGTCGACCCAAGCAACCTACGCTCAAAAATATTTGGAGTACCAAGTCTTCGAACCTTTGGATATTGCACCACGTGTCTATTGTAATCAATGGCTGAGATGGACTTCGACCTTTGGGCCTTCAGGAGTCCTAGAAACCAACCTCTTATGCCATGAATCCTTAGGAGTGTCGAGTCTTTGGACGACATGATCTTCTGCCATGTGTTAAAAAATAAGGCACTAACACATGGCCCTATCTAATGGGTCACACATGTCATATAATAACTGGCATGAACGGTCTTTGAAAAACATGAAACATTATGACACGTGGCAATCATCAGGTGTGTGCACATCACCCGAGGTCATGTCAGCAGGCCACGTTACTGCAGTGCCTCATGCCTTCGAGACTTCGGAACTTAGAGAGACCCCTCCCCACTACACCACAAATCTCCTGAATGTCAAACTCCCGAATCAGTTGATCTACAAACACGTGTCCTCAAACATCAACCCTTTCTAATCTTCGGACACATGTCCCTGACTATGAAGGGTCCATATTTGGTTCAGAGTTCAGGACTTTAGAGGTTTTATTTGTCCAGAAAAGAGGTAACTTCACTGCAAGATACCATATATATAAAATATGCAGAACATAAACGAAATGCTAGAAATGACAGAATAACAGTAAAATATCCAGCATAATCTTCACAATACACAGAAATGATATACGA
>JASDQU010307211.1:177050-196376 GCA_032191745.1 Picea mariana
TTGTAGAGATTGGTTAGGTAAAGCCTTTTGTACTAGCTTCCAAGGATGACAAGCTAGAATTCAACTTTAACGCTAAGGCTATGAATGATATTCTAAGTGGGTTTGCAGAAGTAGAATTTGTAAAAGTTATGCATTTAGAATATGCCAAAGAAATGTGGGACAAACTCATTAGCAATTATGAAGGTAATGAGAAGGTAAAGGATGCCAAGCTTCAAACCTACAGATTATAGTTTGAACAACTAAAGTAGAATGAGGATGAAATAGTTAACAAATATTTCTTAAGTGTTGAGGAGCTTGTGAATGCCATGAAGGATATTCGTGAGAATATTGGAGACACATTTTTAGTTCAGAAGATTTGAAGATCTCTACCAACTAGATTTAATCCAAAATTTTTTGTAATAGAAGAACTAAATGATCTTAAGACTTTGTCTATCGATCAACTTCTAGGAACACTAACTGCTTATGAAATGAGGATTAGTAAATATAAACCCACCTCTAGAGAAGCATCATTTAAAGAATATAAAAGTGGGGATTCTGAGCCTAATCAAATTGAAGAAAAATTTGTGAGAAGAATAAAGAAAGGATCAGGCAAGTACCAAGGAAAGGTTCCCTTAAAATGTTTTAACTATGGAAGATAGGTCACTTTGCATCTAAGTGTCCACACAAGAAGAAGGACCAAAACTCTGAAGGTGAAGAGAAGTACAAATGAAAGAGATTAAGTAAAAAGAAAAGTTTGTGTAAACAATGATGACTCTTAAGGAGACACAGATAGTGACTCTTCTTGTGAATATAAGGTTAATGAATTTATGATTATGGAAAAAGAGAATTATGTTAATAAAAGGAGAGGAAGTGATGTTAATGATGAACAAGTTGTGGTTGACTTGGAAGGAGAACTGATCAGTTCCCTCGAATAAATTTCTAGACATATATTTAAGAAGAAGAAGAAAAAACAATTGTTGATATAGTTCGAGAAATAATTTTCCYARCTAAAAGTGGAATTAGAAGAAGAAAACATGTGAAGTCTTGGAAGAAGAGGTAGTAAAAACTAGAAAAGAGATGGAGAAGTTTAACACATTGTATCTCCAAAATATTCCAAGCATTAAATCCTTAACATAACTAAATGATGTTCTGAGCAAACAAAGATATCCTTTGTTGAAGACTGGTTTAGGCTATGTAAGTGGTTCAAGCAGCAAACAACTAGAAAGAAAAGAGTCAGTAAATATGATCAAGTTACAATTCAATAGACAATTAGACCATGTGAGTACTCTACCACCAAAAGCTAATAAAGAAAAGATGATCCCTGATAAAAAACAAAGATATCAGAGTATGGAGCAACAAATTCCAAGAAGAAGGCCATCCTTTAGGTACCAAAATTTCTTCCGTGGTTACTTTTTTTACTGCTCTAATTTTTGTCATAAGATTGCAAATTTTCAAATTAAGTTTTGAGACATGCAACTAAGGAGATCAGGAAATAAACAATATTTGCAACATAGAACTAAATAGCCAATGAGTAGACAAAGTTGCACCAATCACTTTGACCTATTGAACAATGAGTTTGAATGCTACAACTATTATATCTTCGGCCACAAAGATGCAAACTACCATCTGAAGAATTACAAAGTAGATCCAAGGATAAAACCCTTATCCAGAAATGCCAACACATTGAAAACGAAAGATAGTGAAAAATGTGGTCTAGTACTTTCAGCTTAAAAAAAAAGACCCTGGTATATAGACAATGGATGTTCCAAGAACATGACTAGAGACAAGGATAAGTTTTTCTCTATGTGTAAAAGAAAAATAGGAAATGTGACCTTTGGAAATGATGAACCAGGTAAAATCAAGGGTAAAGGGATGGTAAGATTGAGTAATGGTAAAGGAAAAGCCCAATATGTTCTTCTTATAGATGGGATGAAACATAATTTTCTCAATGTAAGTCAAATATGTGACATAGGTTATGAAGTGGTGTTCACTTCCAAAGATGGTAAGATAAAGTTTGTAAACTTAGGACAACTAGTGGATAAAGGCATAAGGATAGATAATAATGTATATGTGTTGAAAGAAGATAAATATGAGTGTCGTCTAAGAAAACATGATGAAATATGGTTATGGAATAGGAGACTTGGACATCTAAACTTTGACCATTTAATCAAGCTTAAAAATCTTGAGGCAATAAAAGATCTTCCAAGAATATCAAAGCCACAATATTCTGTGTGTAAACCTTGCCAAGTAGGGAAGCTAACTAGGACACAGTTTAAACCCAAGAGCTCTACTTCAACAGAGAAACCACTCCAACTAGTTCATATGGGTTTATGTGGACCATCAAGACAAGAAGGCACAGGGAAGGAAAACTACTTCATGTTGATCATTGATGAATACTCCAGACTCACTTAGGTTTCTTTTCTCAAACAAAAAGATGAAGAATTTGAGAAATTTAAAATATTTAAAGCTTTAACTGAGAATCAATAGGAAATAGGTTAAAGTCAGTAAGATTAGACAAAGAAGGAGAATTTATGTCAAGTGATTTCAATGAATTATGTGATAAACATGGGATCAAGAGAGAATACACAATCTGGGGAACTCCACAACAAAATGGAGTAGTTGAGAGGCAAAACAAAACAGTTCARCAAATSGTTAGGTCAAAGATGAATGYGAAACACATTGGTCAAATCTACTGGGTAGAAGAAATACACACAACATTCCATATTCTTAACAAATCCCACCTCATGCCACACAATGACAGGATGCCTTGTGAATTGTGGTATGGAAGACCTGCTTCAATCAAACACTTGAAAGTCTTTGGGAGTAAGTTCTACATAAAAAATAATAATGAAAACCTTGGCAAGTATGATGATAGGGCTGATGAAGCCAACTTCTTTGGATATGCTACCAATAATAAATCATATAGATTCTTTAATAAAATATTGTATAAATTAGTTGATTTCATTGATTTAAACATTGATGAAGGAGTCCCAATACGAGAGGTGATAAATATTAAGTTTTCTATAGAGGATAAAGATGAAGTTGAAGATGAACAGGTCCAAGAATCAGAAAGACTCTGAGTCAGATGAAGATACAAAGACTCAGGTAGACTCAAATCAATAGAAAACATCAAATCCTTCCTCTAGAATTACTCAAAAGAATCATCATGCAAGTCAGATAATTGGTGAGAAAGACAAAGGTGTACAAACCAGGAGAAGGATAATCAAAGATACCAAGAAATCACATATGGCCTTCATATCCATGGCAGAACCGAAGAACTTTAATGAATCCAGTAAAAATGTAAATTGGTTAAAATAAATGAATGAGGAACTGGATCAGGTTAAGAAGAACAATACTTGGGAGCTTGTTCCTAGACCTACAGATAAGAATGTAATTGGCTCCAAACGGATGTTTAAGAAAAAAAATGAATGAACAAGGACAAATTGTTAGGAATAAATCTAGATTTGTCTGTAAGGAGTATGCACAAGTTGAAGGACAAGATTTTGATGAAACCTTTTTTCCAGTGGCCAGATTGGAAGCCATTAGAATTTTTCTTTCGTATGCATGTCATAAGAACTTTAAAGTATATCAAATGGATGTTAAGTCAACATTTCTTAATGGAGATGTAGAAGAAGATGTATATGTGGAGAAACCTAAAGGATTTACATTGACAGATAATCCTGTCTATGTCTGTAAGTTGAAAAATTCATTATATGGACTAAAACAGGCACGATGAGCCTAGTATTATAGACTGAAAAAATTTATATAGGACAAAGGTTTCAAGAAAGGCATTGCTGACAGTAATATTTACATTAAGACTAAACGTGATGATTTATTAGTTGTTTTGGTTTATGTAGATGACATTATTTTTCGATGCACTAATGAACCTTCAGTTCAATGGTTTGTTAATTCAATGTAGACCGAGTTTGAGATGTCCATGATAGGAGAACTGTCATATTTTCCTTGTTTATGAATCAATCAAAGTTCTATAGGGATATTTCTCTCTCAATAAAATTATTTGAAAAAGACGTTAAAGAGGTTTCAAATGGAAAATTCTACACTTGTGAGCACACATATGGTGGTTGGTTTCAATCTCAGTAAAGATGACATTTCACCTAATGTTGATCAACGAACATATCAATCAATGATAGGAAGTCTTATTTACATAACAACATCCCGTTGTGATATAATGAAAGTTGTTGGAATGGTAGGTCATTATCAGTATGCTCCTAAACAAAGTCATTTAGAAGATGTCAAAAGAATATTCAAATATTTGAAGGGTACAATGACTTAGGGTCTCTAGTATCATAGAAATCATAATTTTCAATTAACTGCATATTCAAATGTTGATTGGGAAAACTATTTGGATGCGAGAAAGAGCACCAGTGGAGGTGAATTATTCTTAGGTGATTCGTTAGTAGCATGGCTTAGTAAGAAGAATGGATCTAGTTCATTATCAACTACAGAGGCAGAGTACATTGTTGTTGCTACTTGTTGCACTCACATTTTATGGATGATACAAAGTCTTGCATATTTGAAGGTAACTTATACTGATCCAATTCCACTTCATTGTGATAACACTAGTGCCATTTGTGTCTCCAAGAATCTAATTCTTCATTCAAAGACTAAGCATATACCAATAAAATATCATTTTCTCAAAGAACAAGTTACAAACAAAGTTGTCCAACTGCATTATATTCGAACCACGGAACAAATTACAGACAGCTTTACTAAACCCCTAGCCATGACACCGTTTGAATATCTCTGTCAGAAGATGGGTGTCATTCCTTCTATCACCTAAGAGAGTCCATTCTATTAGGGGGAGTATCTGTTGGTTGAATATCTGATACGTCTGAAAATTACTGCAAAAACTCAGGGGGAGCAAGTTTTCATTGACATCGATGTCAAAGGGGAAGAGAAGGTGTTGTCTGGATAATACAGTTGGAGGTCTAAGAATAATAGTGCATCCTTTCGGGGTTTCCATCAATGATAAAGGGGGATATTGCTGGAATGATTATAGGAAGAGTGTGCTTTTCATCGATGGAAAGAACAAAATGCAGAGCAGAAGGAGAGAAAGCTCAAGAGGAAGAGCTACAGTGGTCGTTGCATCACCGATCCAAAGGACCTTCAACCAAATACCCGACAATCATTGGATCAGTCTAAGTGGAAGGGAAGGATAAGATAGAAGAGAATCACTGAATATAGATCAAGTGATCTATCTAAGAACATGATTGAAGAACAACATTTGGTTCACATCAAAAGTTGCGAGGAGGTTATTGTTTGGGGAATCTTAGTTCGGGAGAATTAGCAACTTGAAAGTCGAATTACCCGAAGCCCGAAATACGAAATGAATAGGGACCATCGGATATAGAGAAAATGTGATGACCTTAAATTAGGGAGATCTAGGTCAGCAAACCACGTCAGCATGGACATGTGGAAAATCACGTCAGCAGACCACATAAACAAGGACATATGGTAGACCACGTCGACAAGGACACATGGCATAATCAAATAATGACAAGTGTCAAGATGAAATCAGTATTTCAGGTACATGAAAATCATGAATCTGAGTGACACATGGCAGGAACTTGGCTTGTGCCATGTCATCAAGTGATGTAAGTAAGTTACGTCACTCTGAGAGATTTACTTTGGGAGTTTCATCACCAACAAATGTCAAAAGTCCTGAAGTCTCGAAGGCAAAAGTTCTGAATTCTCTCTTAGTCGTTGATCTAAGATACATTTCGGGAGTTAGGAAAACTGTTAGATCCAGGAGAGGTACATATCTAATCCATTGGATCTGAGCATTGAGGATCAACGGTCATTGGATCTAGAGATAAATGCATGAAGGTTAAGCCTTTGGATGAGTGCAGGAGAGTGGACATGTCAAAGTCCCGAAGTCCGAAAGTAAGTAGGGATCGTCCATCGTCAAGACTAACAGGTGGAACATGATCAACAACTCCAAAGAGAATCACTTCAAGAGTTTATGGTTGGGAAGGAAACCAGATCGTCGAAGACCTGAGGGTCGAAGAAGATCCAAGTTGTCGGTTGCCAAAAGAATGCATGGCACAAATCGATGCAGTTTGGGGAAAAACACTATGGGAGAAAGTGAAGGAAGAAAAGTTGAGTTTTGAAATCCATGAAGCCCGAAGAGTCAAAGGAGTTAAGGACCGTCGATTTGTAGGAGGACACAGGTCAACAGATCATGTACTTTGGTTGGAGCACTCCATGAAAAAGTGAGCAAGGAAAGTTGAGATTTGATATTCTCGAACCCCAGCGACCTGAAGTGAATCTCAAACTTCTGATTCTAAGAGACACGAGTTAGTTGATTTCTAACTCCAGATAAAATAAAAGGAATGAGGAAAGGTTGGAAAGTCGAGATTTCCAAACCCTAAATACCCGAATGGATCGTGACCATTGATTTGAGAAGACCACATGTCAATAGATCATGAATTCTGAGTGGAAGCACCACAGAGACAACAAATTTTCAGAATTGAGACTCCCAATGCCTGAAAGGAGAAATCGATCTCGTTCGTCAGTTTGGAGGGCCACACATTACCTATTCTTTAAGAATTATGAGGGCATGGATCCAAAGAAGAGGAAGTAAATACGATAGATCAAAATCGTTGATTTAAGAAGGTTAGATTTGATTCGTCAGTTCAGGAGCACCGTTAAGATCGTGAGATTGATGGTCTTGTCACATTGCGGGAATTGAAGGTGCACGAACTTTAAAATGTTGAATGTGGGCCACAATCAAAACCATGATTTCAGAGAAAGAATATGTGGAGCTCTGTAGTGAATTATGGGGTGAAAAATGGATTCCCCTCAAACCACCTTTGGTCGTGCCCGCAATCATGTGGTCACATGATAGCATCACCCATGGTCACATCAGCGGAAGATTGAGGAAGGAGCTAGCGTTGCTAGGCTCCACATCGGAGGTTACGCATTCAAAAGTAAAAAAAAATAACTCTGCATGTATAATCCAACAACATCGATCAAACAAATTTTGATCGAAGGGTTGTTGTTTCACCTTGTGGTTTTGTTACCAGTTACGATTCAGTTACACTAACTAAATCATTATTTTGGGGTGTAGGAATCATGGCTCTTGAGAGTTTTGAGATTCCCGACTTGAGCATTGGAGATTTGGAGTGTAACAGATGATGAGAGTATGAATAAAAGAAAAAATCTGTGATAGGGTGAGGTTGTTGTTTCTCTGTAAAAACTAGTCAAATTGTATGAAATGGATATTACCGCATGAACTGAGGGAGAAAATGAAGAGGTGAAGAACATAAGTTGGACAAAGTAGAAATGTTGAAAACAACAGAGTGTATGAGAACTTAAGCACAATAATATGGGAGTAGGAACACATTGATGTAGGCAGAGCAGAGCAGTGTAGCAGAACAATGATGAGACTGGTAAGCAACTGATAAATATTGTATAACTGTAATAAATTTTAGCAAGAAAATATTTATATCTCAGGGTGGTAGGGTGGTTCTAGGGAGGACTATTGTCCTCAGATTTTTAAGAGGGTGCCTGAGCATAGAGAGCTTTATCTTCCATATGGTTGCAGTAAGAAAAACTAGGGTGGTAGGGTGGTGCAAGGGAGAACCATTGTTCTCTGTTATACAGGTTGGTGCCTGTGTGACTAGAAGTTGGTACCTCCATCCAATTGGTGTTGGACCACTAAGGGATCTAGTTCTTCCTTCTAGTGAGTGTTAGAGAAACAAGGGAGTTGGAACTCCCAGGAAGTTGCATATTCTAAAACAGAGGTGGAAGCCTCACAAGAGTTGGTGCTCATAAGAATGACAATGTACAGAAAATAAAGACTACTTATCATATTAAAAAAGAAGAGGCTTTCTCCCTTTGTGGGTTTCCTCAAGAATATTTGTCTCTGTATACTACATGTGTGTGATTGATGTTGAATACTTTATTTATTACTTCCCTAAATTATTGTGATCATCATTGAGTGTTCTGTAATCAGTTTAAAATGGGTATAATTGTTTAAGAACAATAACAACTGATTCACCCCCCCGTCTCAGTTGTCTAACAATAGTTCGTCTCATTCTCCTTAAGATTTCTAGACTCATAACAAATGACATGTCCATTTTGAGTGAAGAATCCATGAACTCCTTCGTTGCCTGCACCTATGCATACCACACAATTCTCATTTGGGTAAACAATCTTCTAAATAGGTCCACTAGTAAGTAATTCCTTTAGAAAATAAATTTTTTTTCACACTCATGTGTCCATTCAAATTTAATTCCCTTATTTTGCAAAGTGATGGGATGAGCAATATTAGAGAACCCTTCTATAAACCTTATGTAATAACCAAATAACCCCATAAACGATATGACTTCTAAAACATTCTTGGGCGTTGGCCATCCTCTAATGGATTCAATATTCTTAGGGTCTACTGTTATACCCTGTTATGAAATAATGTGCCCCAAGTAATAGATTTTTTCTTGGTAAAAAGAACTATTAATCAACTTGGCATATAACTTATGTTCTCTCACCACTTGTAGCACTAATCCTAGGTAATGTTCATTCTCTTCCTCTAACTTAGAATAGACAAGTATGTCATCCATAATTACTATGAAAACATTATCCAAGTAATTTCTGAATATGGCATTCATTGAGCACATAAAGATAATTGTTGCATTGGATAATCCAAATGGCACCACTACAAACTCATAGTGCCCATACCCGGTTCTATAGGTTGTCTTATGGATGTCTTCTTCCTTAATTCTTACTTGATGGTATCCTGATCTCAAGTCTATATTTGAAAATATCTTTACTCCTCTTAGCTGATAAAAGAGGTCATCAATTATGGCTAGAGGATACTTGTTCTTTATAGTAGAGTTATTCATCTGTCGAAAGTCAATACACAACCTCAAGTTTCCATCTTTCTTTTTGAAAAATAGTACTGGTGTTCCCCAAGGTGAAACACTTGGTCGTATGTACCTTTTCTTCAACAATTCTTCCAACTGCATTTGTAATTCTTTTAATTCTAGTATGCTCATTCTGTAAGGTACTTTTGACACCGGGGAAGGTCATGGCACTAGATCAATAGAGAAATATATCTATCTTTTTGGTGGAAAACCAAGTATTTATTGGAACACATCCTTGAATACTTCTAGTATCAAGAAATATTCAAGGCTTGGAGCCTTTTTCTTTTCTGTATCCTCTACATGGCATGCATATAATTGACACCATTTTCTGAAACATCTCTTCAGCTGTAAGGCTAAAATCTTTGTTATAGAGATGGGTATTGGAACTCCTTTCATAGTGATATGTTTTCCATATCCATAAATACATGTAAATCTCTTTCTATGAACATCTAGGAAAGCATGATGCTTCTCCATCCAATCCATTCCAATCAAAATGTCATAAGACCCCAATGGTATGATATTTAGATAAACACTAGTATTCACGCCATTAAGACTTATGGAACAACTTCTGACCATATCATAGATTCTTCTTTTGGTTCTAGTGGTTCGTTGAACCAAACTTGATTTCCCAAGGTTACTTTTCTCCAAATGTAATCTATCTACTATTTTAGGATCAATGGAACAATGACTTGCTCCCGAATCAATTAAAATAGCAAGAGACCGATTTATGATCTTACCTTCCACCTCGATCATGTTGAATTGGTATTCTTCTTGTCAATCATCTAAGGCTTCATAAAKCCTTCCCATGTCTTCGATTGTTGTAGCCTCTTGGAGTTTGTTCAYAGTCTTCAGTCTGTCATTTCTATGTGGGAAATMCATGTACAMGTGTTCTTCTTTGCATCCCAAACATTGGATTGGTGGTGTTCCCCTTTTTCCTAGGAAATATTATTTCTTGGAATCATCCTTAGCATACTGATCCTGATGATTTTTATTAGGTTCATTTATATTGAAAGTATGTTTGAATCCCTTCATCCTCTCATGAGACTTTTCCTTCTTCTTTCMCTTCCAATATTTATGCATSGACTCRCTTCCTTGRCCTTGMTCATACATGTATTTATCCTTCCTGATAGAMTCATTGAAGGTCTTAAGCTYATCATACCGAATATTTTCTTTATAAAAGGATGGAATTCCACTCAAAAACCTTTTTATCTTTACCTTTTCATTGTTTATAAACCTAACATAATTTAACAACCCCAATAACTTCTTCTCATACTCTTCCATAGTCATGGTTCACAACCTAAGTTCAAAGAACTCCTGCATTTTATTTTCATAAAAATGTTGTGAGAGTTAATCCTTCTGGAAATACTTCTTGAATTACTTCCAAGTGATCCTATTATCATTAATATGTTCAACTTGTTTCAGTTGATCCCACCACATTCCAGATTTCCCATGTAAGTGGTAGTTGACAATTCTAGCTTCTAGATTTTATGAATAGTTGTGAAATTGGAAATATCACCTGAGTCCAAGAAACCATGCTTCAATGTCATCTTCCCTTTCTCTTTCACCATCAAAGGATGATGGATTGAGCTTCCTCAACTCTCTTTGCAAACTATCCACCTCATTTCTCCTTCTTTGGTCCCTGACATGAGACATATTTGTACTGCTTAAGGAATATTCAAATGAATAAAAATTTCTTGTTGAGTAAGGATGTGAGTGGTGTCTTTGAGCTCTACTAGCACTTTTGGAATAACCAGCTCTTCCATGATCATCTCTTATTTCATGAAACTTTCCTTCTTCCTCTTGCTTTGATATATTCTTGGCTTGACTTTGCAATTGATTCAATCTTTGAAGTACTCAATCATTTATCTAACTTTACTCTCTCATAAACCTCTCATTGTATGCCTTGTATCTCTGCAATTCTATTTCCAGGCTCTTCATAGTTTCTATCAATGTTTCTTCTTCCCATCACACCTTATGTCTGTTGCATTTTTTCTCTGCATTTCCAATTATGGTGTTCTATCCTTCAGCTTCTTTATAATTTTTGGAGGCTTCCTCACCTTCTTCCATTTATTCAACACACATTCTAAGAAGATGTGTTTAAATCCCTTAATTCTGCAAAATGTACAAGGGACCATTTTTTCAGAATTAAGCATTTGATAAACAAAATTTGTCAATAATTCTCCAAATAATTTCAACAGGTGAAGAATATATATAAATAAAAATTCCATGTTATCCCTGGGTCGATACGGAAATAAATTCTACACAGGAGCTTCCTTCAAACCACTTTCCCAAGTGACCATGACTCAAAATCGCAAGCCAAATTTTTCCTGGTGATTTTTTGTGTTAGAATTACTATATCGAAGATCGTGTAGTAGAAAATCGATCGATGGATAAGATCAATGTTCAACAAGAGCTATGGGACTCTGGATTCAAGAATTTCAGACTGTCCACACTCTCAACGTTTTTGGTGTGGCAATCCTCCAGACTACGGGATCTGTTGCCACATATCTTGTCCCGATCAACGGTTAGGATTTCCTTCACAACTCTGTGATTCAGTGCTTTCCCAAGTTCCTCTCCACAGATCTCCCAGAGTGTCAGAATACCATAGGTCCTCTCATTCCTCCATATATCACCTCCCAATCAACAATGGATATTAACTCCGACCTTCAAGAGTTGTCGACCCAAGCAACCTACGCTAAAAAATATTTTGAGTACCAAGTCTCCGGACCTTTGGATATTGCACCACGTGTCTATTGTAATCAATGGCTGAGATGGACTTCGACCTTTGAGCCTTCAGGAGTCCTAGAACCCAACCTCTTATGCCATGAATCCTTAGTAGTGTCAAGTCTTTGGACTACGTGATCTTCTGCCATGTGTTAAAAAATAAGGCACTGACACATGGCCCTATCTAATGGGTCACACATGTCATATAATAACTAGCATGAACGGTCTTTGAAAAACATGAAACATTATGACATGTGGCAATCATCAGGTGTGTCCACATCACCCGAGGTCATGTCAGCAGGCCACGTTACTCCAGTTCCTCATGCCTTCGAGACTTCGGAACTTAGAGAGACCCCTCCCCACTACACCACAAATCTCCTGAACGTCGAACTCCCAAATTAGCTGATCTACAAACACGTGTCCTCAAACATGAACCCTTTCTAATCTTCAGACACATGTCCCTGACTATGAAGGGTCCATATTTGGTTCGTAGTTCAGGACTTCAGAGGTTTTATTTGTCCAGAAAAGAGGTAACTTCACCACATTCTTCCAATCGCTGACCATCGATCATCGGCGATTGGATATTTTCCTTGGTCGATATTCAACCATTACCCATTTCGTCGACCCCCAACCATCGACCATCGATGACTTTTGTTGGTGAACTTCCATGCTTAGAATTTTTTGACAAAATCCCCGGTTGAATTTGGGTCATTGATCTCCCGACCACTATGATATTGATCGTTGGTTTTATCCAACTCCCCAAACAACCAAAATCAATAGGAACCATCGATGTTTCTCATTTTTTCACATCATAAAATCAATCCTATCCGTTGATTTGGTAATTCCACAAAATGTTGCAAATGTTTGAATTTTTAAAATTTTTCAATGAAGAATCATGACCGTTGATCCAAGATCAAACATGATCTCAACCGTTGATTCTCTGAACTCTATCCAGCATTACAACGGACATTAAAAATCAAATTTTTGACCTTTTAAGTCGAATTCAGCTCTACAACTCCGCATATAGAATCCATTAACTTATTAGAAAATTCTGGAGTCATTCAAACTCATATATGTTCACGAATATGGGGGATTTAAATCAAACACTTCCACCATTTCACCCAAATTCACATAGATATATACCAAATCTATCACAACGAATCTTTCTGATTCACACTTTTTCTGGCCTGTAACAGTCCATTGTTTGAACCAGAAGCTATGATACCAATTTTTAACATCCCCAACAACCAAATCAAGGAACAACCACTGCATTTATTCTCTGTTACCAACTGTAACATACCCATCCTCCAACGGGATGACATGCCACATCAAAAATGCACTTCTTGGCTAATTTGGAAATTCTAATAAAAATTAACTAATAAAGAAGCATGAAATGCATACATGCAATGATCAAGATTCATACCATAACATAAAATTTATGTGCAATATACCATACACAACATTAACTAACAAGCATGCATATTATAGGTACAATATCACATATAATAATTTGATACGTAGTGGAAATAAATATGTAAGTAAAGGAAACTATAATAGAGAGCACTTATCTTTTATAAAAGAAGATATGAAACAGATGTAGACCAAGGACGTTCCACCCAACCATAGACATTATTTCTCCAAATCTCAACAATAGTGTCACGCTCGAGCCAGGGCTATGAATCACCAAGGATGGTTCTAGAGTGTTACTTGGCTTCCCAAACTAGTCAACACTCAAGCTCTCATAGGCTTCTACATCACTCACAACAATCCAGGTACCCAACTCTCTTCTACCGAACCTACACCACCCAAGAGAACATACCTCCACCCTTCTCTACCATGCAGTCCCTTAGGCAGTCCCTCTCCTTCTAGGGCTCCAGTGCAGCTGGTGTAGAATACCCATGCTAGGAATCTCAGGACTCACAATTGCGATCAAATATGATCACATGCCAAGCATGTCATACATGGAGGCCTCAAATCATGGCTGGATTACACTAGAAATCTCTGCATCCAACAAAACCATGTCTTTTATTTAGCAGTTCATCTTCCTTTCCCAAGCCAAGACACCAAAATGAGGAAAGATGAGTGAGTGAACAAATGTATGGAGTGCATACTCCATGATAGAGGATGAACAATGAACAAAATGGTTGAATGAACACGTCAGGAGACCAACAACAACACCAGAATGGAGACGAGAATGAGAGTATTTTCCAACGGGAGAAAGAACCCCTTCCACAGACTAGGGATGGGTTTTTATAACTCGTGGGGATCAAGAATATATTGTCCTTCCCCCAAGTACCTATGTAAATGATTCCTCCTCCATTACACAAAATGGGTAATATAAAATAAATAATCACTTATCCCCTCAAGCCCCCACTCTTGTTGAATCATGACACCCTATAACTCTGGTGCTTCTTCATCTAGCAACCAACGATGTATTTATTATAAATAATGAATACAAAATTACATTTCTTAGGCACATTGGCCTTTTAATAATTTTTGGGGCACTATGGCCTCTCAACAATGCAACAATACATTATTTAATATGGGGCTCAAAACCTAGGGTGTTACAACATGGTTCACTGGGACAAGATCCACCCTTTCTTGTAAGGTTTTCGGTAGAGAGGGTGATGATAGGAAGACATCAAATGATTTCATCTAGCTAATGTGTCATGGATAGGTGTCACCACCTTTTTGGGATAACCTTAGGCATGATGATGATGTGTAAAATTGTTTCATTCCACATGGGAGGTCTATGTGTCACACCGTGGTAGTGCCACATGTCATGGTGATTTGTCAAATTTGGGTAGATATTTGTGGACAAACATTGGTGCCATATGTTAAGGATATTATTGTCTCGAAGGTGGTGTACTCCATTCCTCATAAGGATATGGTCTAATTTCTTGAAAGAGCAATGTGAAATGAGGACTATGCTGTTCTTATAAAAGGAAAAATGAATATTCCTTTGAACATTGTGTGTAAATTATTATGAAAAATCATGAGTAAAATGATTTAAATAGATATGCAAGTTAAACTATAAAGTGTGCCTATGGTGGACACACACAACATGCTAATGCATGTGATTAAGTTCATCAAAGCACATTTTGAAAGAAATATGATAACATAAAGTTACATGTTTGAATGTGTATTTGAAATGCATCATAGAAATGTAAGATAATATTCATTATGGGACATAGAGTAGAACTATGAAATGAGGAGTTTGAGGCTGACTCAAAATTGAGGTCATTTCGGATAAGTGATGGATATGGGAAAAGGGATTTGCATGTTGAAGAAGTTCCTTGTGGAGGAATGATGTGAGGACTCTGTCAATAGAATAGAATTAAAATATTAATTACTGCTAGAAAAATTAGGTAGTGGGATGCAAGACTATTTATAAAATGGACCCTAAAATTACATTTTAAAATATAATGTGTGCATAGGAAACATGCACATGAATGTCAAGCATTCTAATTGATAATGTGAAGAATGCACAAATTCATGATTAATTGGTAAACTAAATATTATTTTTATAAAAATGTTGTCTATATCTGGGAAAGGTGAAGGTGAAATTGACCAAGACTGCTCAAGGAATAGAGAAGGAAGGTCCCAAGAGGGATATATTGCATAATCAAAGAAGGGGAGAAGTGGAATGTTTTATCACATTAAAACTCTGATTTGTTTAAAAGTGTTCTATACTTTAAAAGAGTAGTTATGAAAACAAGTATAGATGGTACAAGAAAAATAAATTAATGAATATGTTTAAATCAATAACCATGGTTAATCCATGTTATGCAAAGACATAAATGCCTTGGGAACAATTCAGTTAAGATGAAAGTTCCAAGTTGTGTAAAGGAGTTGAAAAAAAGGGAGGATGCCTTGTTTCCTTTCTTGTTAATTTTTGTATATCTATGGGATGAGAAAGCTGACATATTGTTAATTGTAAATGTTTTCAATATGAGAATTCAGATAGTTGTATGACTGTAGAAAGAATTGAAATAATTATGTTATGCACCTGATTAAGTTATATTGAGTAGAAACATGAATATCACAAAAATTTCCAACAAAACCAAAGAATATAGACAATAGCACACCAAAATGATACCTTTGTTGAAAGAGGATAAATGTTCACTATCCTCTTCAGGGGGAAACCTCTAGCAGAATAGTGCTCTATTAAAATAATTCTCAAGACAAAGACTTCTCATTCCCTCAAATCATATTTATGCTAAATATATCAACCAAAAGAACAATCTAGAGGAAGATATTTCTAGAAGGGAAATATTCTATTAGGTCTTCTTACATTTGACTTGTTCACCTTATTAACTAGGCATTATTTATTAATATTGACCCTTCTTACATGGAAAATATATTATTCTACCTACATGATAGTTTAGGGAGGTTAGGTCCCTAAGATGCCCTTCCATTCAAAATAACCTTGAAATCAAGACCTGAGATGAGGAAATTGCTACATAATGGTAGATGACTCCCAGGTGGCATGTTTTGTATGTGTCTCCTTTCACTGAACTAAAACTTCCTTGACGTTGCGTTAATGGAGACGATGCTCGCAATGGTCCAAGACTTCTTGTGGCTGTAGCCAAATGGATCCTACTTCACTCAACATAGGTAGACTAGTCTGAATTTGTCACCTAGTGACAAGCACTTTCTTTAAGTAGGAAACATAAAAAATATGATGGGGCTTAGAGTTTCTCGAAAAATATTACTACTAGGCCACTAGCCCCACACTCTCAAGAATACGATAAGGAACATCAAAATTTGGGGGTGAGTTTCTTACATTGTTGGGTTTTGAGTGATGTTTGATTATAATTTTGTAGACGAAGAAACACCAAGTCCCCTTTGGCAAATTCCTGTTAGGAATAGCCATGATCTTCTTGTTGCTTCATGTGATTTTGATCCATGACAAAATTTTATTTTAGAGTATGGAGAATGGCCATACATACTGTAATAGTTTGATACACCTGTTAAACCTTTGAGATACCAAGAATGTATGATATAATCGAGGGTGGAGATTTTCCATAGACTGCTTCAAAGGGATTCATGCATGTGACGGTATGGTAATAGGTGTTGTACCACCATTCAGTGAGTGTTAACCCCTTAACCCATTGATTTTTTCTATCAGACGCAAACACCTCAAATGGGTTTCCAAAAGATTATTGGCCACATCAATTTGTCCATGAGTCTGAGGATGATATGTTGTACTGAGATGAAATTGGGTTCTATGGAGTCTGACCATTTCTTACCAGAAAGTGATGGTAAAATTTTGATCACGGTTAGAAACAACAGAATGAGGCATGTCATTGAGCTTGAAGATGTTATCCATAAAACCTTGAGCCATAGTGGATGTTGTGAAAGGGCATTGAAGAGAATATAAATGAGCATATTACGAAATATGATCCACTACTACCATGATGACTAACTTATTTCCTGATGTAGGTAAGCCAACAATGAAGCCCATAAAAATATATGTCCAAGTAGTAGGTGGGATCAAAAGAGGTTGGAGTGTACCTAGAGCTTTGACTGTCTCATCCTTATTGTGTCGACAAGTATCACATTGAACCACAAAGGTGTAAATTTTTTGTTTCATACTGTCTCAAAATAAAAAATTATTAACCTATTCATAGGTTTTATTAAAACCAAAATGTCGAGTTGTAGTTGAAGCTTAAACTTAGAGAGAATAGTGGATTTAAGGTTCAATGGTTTTCTTAAATACATGATAATTTTATAACGAAGCTAATTACGGTGACATGAGTAACCTAGAGAAGCATGAGGATCCTTCTACAATGTTTGGATCAGTCTGGAAAGTTTTGGGTCTTGCAACCATTCTTGGAAAAAATCTTGAAGCCAATATACGACAATCAATGAGAGGGAAAAAATGAACAAGTCTTCTTCATATTTCTTTGAAAGGGAATCAACCACCACATTTTCTTTACCTTTTTTTTGTAGAGGATCTCATAATTATATTCAAACAACTTGGCTACCCATTTTTATTTCTCTAGGGAAAGAATTTGTTGTTCCAGAAAATACTTGAGCCTTTGATGATCCATTTTAATTTGGAATCATTGCTCCAAGAGATAAGGATGACATAGATCCACAACATGCATAATAGAAAATATTTAATTTTCATAGGTGGATTGTCCTAAACGATGCTTGGACAATGTTTTGTTAGTGAACACCAAAGGTTAACTATATTGCATGAGGAAAGCCCCAATTCCTTTCCTTGAGGCATCACATTCAAGTACAAAGGTCTTGCTAAAGCCAAGGAGAGCGAGAACAAGAGTAATTCACATACCTTGTTTCAAGGCTTGGAAGGAATGGTCGGTTCTAGGAGTCCAACTAAAATAATTATTTTTAAGGAGTGTTGTTAGGGGAGCTGCAATTTTTCCATAATTCTGAACAAACTTGCAATAATATCCCATCAAACGCAGGAAGCTGCAATTTTTTTTTTGAGTTTCTAGGAACAACCAATTTTTTATAGCCTCAATTTTCTTTGAATCCACCATGGCACCATCCTTTTAGAGAATATGTCCCAGGTACTCAACTTCATAGGTTCCAAAATGTAACATCCCACTCTGGTGCACTGAGAAAACTTATTATTTCAGGACAGTTGCTCGCAAGTGATCTGGACTTTTCTGATGTTAAAACATTTATACTTGATTATGATGCGTTATGATAGATGACATGATGTATTACTATTTGATGTAGACAGGTGCTATTGACTCAGTTTTATTGAGTGTGCAGGGTTTTGGACCTTGAGGATGCAGAGGCATTGGTGGAACCCCTTGGACTCCGGATTGAGTCAGGGAGTGTGCTATTTGGGTTGATTTATTTACTGTGATATTTCATTGATTTGATGATTTGATGTTGACATGTTCTGACACGATTGTCGATGATGCAGGTTGACGATAGATTGCCGACCAGACTCACATATGGAGTAAAGGGGCCACACACGATTTCCAGAGAGGTTGAGGGAGAGGGGTGGACAACATCCCTACCACCGCCTACTAGCACTCCCGCCGTGGCTCGAACTGTAGGTTAACAATTACCTAGTTCAAGAGGATCCACGATGCCGTGAGGGAAGACTGCGACAGTCGCTCACGATGATTATAAGGGGCGCGCAATAAGGCGGGGGCCTTATTCCTTAGAGCCCTTAGTCTCCCACAAGTTCACCTGGTGGAGTGTTGACTCCAGGGGTTATCGATGTCTACCAATCAGTCCAGTTGGCGAGTGACACCCTTGGAGCATGTGGTGCATCCTGAAGGGCACGTCGCACAAAAGAAACACAAGAACCGAGTGGCACCCTTGGAGCATGTGGTGGATCCTGAAGGGAATTTCGTGCGAAGGAAATGAACGAGGCGAGTGGCACCCTTGGAGCACGTGGTGTGTCGTGAAGGGCACGTCGCATTGATGTGGATGAAGGAAAAAAACCTAAATAGCCCTAAGACAATAACACCTTAAGAAATACTTAAACAACTCCCCTAACCCAATGTCGCCCAGTTTAGAATCTAAGTACTGAGTCTAAAACTTTTAGGGTAAAATTTTTGTCTAACCTTAAGAACAGACCCTGGAATAAAAATAATAATTTAAACAGGAACCCACCTAAGTAATAGTTGGGTCTTCATAAAATTCTTGGGCTGATGACGAGGGTAAGATTTAAATTAAAACTAATGGTTTTAAAATTTTACAAAGAAGAAATTAATTCCTAACTTGTGGAAGAACAAAAGATATT
>JASDQU010307212.1:15429-28951 GCA_032191745.1 Picea mariana
TTGAAGAAGGGAAAGAGAAGGAACCGCAGAACGTTGCAACTATGGAGAATTTCAAGGACAATGATATCAATGCCATGATTATCATAGTGGATTCTATAAAAGACCACTTGATACCCTACATCTCCCATCTTGACTCATCGAAGAAGATGTACGATGCCCTAACAAACCTCTTCTCAGTCAGAAACATTGGACAAGTAATAAGTCTGAAGAATGAGCTTCATGACATGAAGATGAATGATGATGACAACATAACATCATACTTTGTGCTAATATCTCAGTTAAGAGATTAACTACAAGCTATTGAAGAGATCATTTCAGAGAAGGAATTGGTAAACATGGTACTCAATGGTCTTCCCAAGACATGGGATGCATTTGCCACAAGCAAGAACACAAGGAAGGATCCTACATTCGAAGAACTATGGACTTGTTGTGATCAAGAAGAATCCAAGATCAGTGCAAAATAGAAACCCCAAAAGAAGTACGATGATCAAGCCTTCATAGAAAGATTCAATAATTTCAAGAACAAAAGGAAGTTTGGTTCAAGGAGGAAGCCAAATAAAGAGAAATACATTTCATAAGTACAATGCTTCAACTGTCGAAAGTATGGTCACTACAAGAATCATTGTCCCGAGCTAAAGAAAAGGAAGGAGAAACATGAAGCATCAGTTGCCGAAGAAAAGGAACCCACAAAGAAGACTAAGCAGGATGAAAGAGACTTATTCTTCTAAAGGTAACAATACTCTTCTTAGTTCTTGTTCATATCTTGTTTGCATAAGTCTCTGTACATATCTTGTATATCTATCTCTTAAAAGATAATATGTTCCAAGAAGAACTATATCTATTTAAGAACAACAAGATAAGGATTACTAACATTATACAAGCCAGATAATACACATGAAAGCAGGGATGATTTTAGGGGCTAAATTTCGCTCATGGGCTAATTTTCCATGGTTTTTCAAAAAACGAGATTCACTATTTTAAAAATGATTCGCCCAAATTCTATAGGATAAAATTATTTTACCTTAAAAATCACCAAAATTTTATAAAAACTATATAAAATACTTACAAATTTGAATGTTTTTACAAAAAATCGCCAATCATTTATAGTTAGCATATGAAGGATTAGTAAGATTCGCCAAGGTTTCTAAATTTTAAAATAAATTTCCATCCTTAAAATCATCCTTGCATGAAAGGATGAAATACATCAAACAAATCATGTGGAATCTACTACATGATAAGCCGAAATCAGAATCAATCATGAAGAGACTTAGAAGAAGTAAAGATAGAAAGAAGTCAACAATCAAGAGGAAATTGGAGAAATAATTTTGACATTTTACAGAAGACAATAAGACAGAAGAGTGGACTCTGTTAGACAAAGGGAGCCGATTATATATTGCATAAGACAATAAGGATGCAGACGGAAGTGTGGACTCTTTTAGACGGAGGGAGTCGATTATATGCACTCATACATGAAGCAAGGATTAGGAGGGAGCTAATCCTACGATCCATTAAAGATGATGAAGTATATATCCATGGTAGAAAACATGAAAAGAAGTACGTGTTCAGTTCGACCTTAGAAGAAGTCTTCTTTGAAGAGAAGCCTTAAAGTATCCCTGGTTTTCCATTCACATCTGTGATCCTATGATGAAAGGAAAAAGTGGAATCTTTAGGGCATGGAATCTATAAGAAAATCCATGGACCCAGAGCTAAGGAAAAACATGAAGAAGAACATGAAGATTCCAAGAAAGAAAGAGAAGCCAAAACAACTAGTCATTATATCGTGAATCACAAGATTACCATCCTGATATGAACTCACTAAAAGCAATCAAGAAGAGGAACTGAAAATTCGTGATTAAGAACAGTGTATGGAAAACTTATGAATGAAATCATTACGAGATCTAGAACTAGAGTTTCTCCCAGATGGAGGGAGAAGACTATGATGATTACTTGTTCGATTAAACTAGACATATCTCTACATGAGTCATCTGCAACATCCATGAGTTGGAATTCTACATCAGATAAATGCAAACACTGTTCTCCAGAGAAATTGAACAAAGAGCGTATGAAGAGAGACCTCAAGACTTTGATGCATACCAGAAAGACACCCTTGTATGCAAATGGAAAAAGATAACTTGGTGGAGAACCTCTAGTGCATAGCAGAAGCGTGGTGAAGATTTTCTATAGCAGATATATTGTATCAAGATGATTACTCAGTAGATCAGATCTAATGATGACAGAAGAAGTGCCACATGGATATGTTCCATTGTTCCAAACAATGATATACTTTATTCATTAGATATGCATGAAGCCTTTAGAGAAAAATCAGTGTTCTAGACCGAAGTACATTTAAAATCAAGCATCACATTATCCATGATAAAGTCCAGAAAGGAGAAAGTGGTTCTCCAATACATATCTCCACAGATGAGCAGATAAGCAGACATTTTGGTAAAGCTTCTATCCAAGATAAAAGAGTTTGCGTACTCAAGCTAGATCTTATGGAGATGACTTCCTTATTGAAAAAGAAAGAGATGACTCCTAGGTTGGGAGGGAGCACTAATATGTATTGATTTATGGACAGTCATTTTTCAGTTCGAAAAATGGTCTAGGATGAGCAGTTTCCTTTCTAGTTTGGAAAGTGGATTGAGATTTCTGATGGACAGACATTTTCCAGTTCGGAAAATGGTCCAGATTGTTGATGTACCATATACAACGACTTTCCATTGTGGTTAACATGGGGAGTGGTCTAGGTCAGTCTCTCTTCTTGAGGGTTACTCAAGAAGATTGGCCCTCCTCGTCGGACAATGATTTCTCATTATGGTTAACATGAGGAATGGTCTATTTTGGAGGTTGGTACAGGATAGTCTTTTCCTCTTGTGGTTAACAGGGGAAATGGTCTGGACAGCCATTCCTTAGGGTGTATTCATTCTCTCCAGGTTTCACTTTGTTTAGTACTGGAGGAATGGCCCAGGGTCAGGAATGGTCTAGGCTCAGCAATCAAGGATAGGCATTCCTCAGGGCAGATTCATTCTCTCCAAGTTACACTTTGTTTAGTGTCGGAGGAATGGCCCAAGGTGGGGAATGATCCAGGCTTAGAAATCAGGATAGTTATTCTTCCTTGCTTGAGAATAATAGTCTAGATAGCTCATCAGTGATGTCTTACCTTTTGAGAGAAGATGCTCTTCCGAGATCTCACGGATGTGAGTGGAAGAATGGCCCATATGATTTAGTTTATATCATAACATTGTTTCTGTGCAGGTTGATATCATATGATTATTATGAAAATTGTATGACAGTAGATATATACTATTGTGGTGGATGTGTTCCACTGTTTGATCAAGTACTTGTGTGTTACTTGGTGTGGTAGTGTACCACTGGATTGTATTTATGGATAGGTCTATTTTATTCTAATTTCCTTGAAGACTATCAGCAGTATTAGAAATGATTATCAGCTAGATGGATGATCAAAGAACAGATATTTCCCAGATGGAAAATGGTTCAGAACATTTACTCTTCTAGGACATATGTCCAGATTAGAAGAATGGCTCTCGTATCACTCTGTGGTGTGAGTGATTTATCCAGCATCATGTCTAGTTACTCAGATGGAGTATGGTTTCAAGAGATGGTACGACTAATGATATTGATGGTAATGTTGGTGCTCATGATTTAGTCATGAGATAGTCTATGTTGATGCTACCCAGTGAATGGTATGTTTGTGCTAAAGACCATTACCTGTAATACCTCCCTAGCTAGGAGGGAGTGTTGATATTATGGTAGCTGCGGGAGGTATTTACCTCCACGTGTAAACCTGACGAGAATAGAATACTCCAGAAAGCAAGAAGAAACCCTAATGAGTTGGCTAATAACCCTAGAAGACATGTTGACTCAAGAGGATAATTTATATTAGGTGATTAGCCTTCAAGAGAAGAAGTCGGCCAAAAGAATTAATATATACTAAATAAACAGATACCCAGAATGAGAAGTCGGCCCAGGAAGTTAGCCAAAATTACTATAAATACAGGAGGCCAGTTCTCATTTTGGCAGGCAGTCTCAGAATTGCAGAGCAGCACTTGTGCACACTACAGTGCCCAGTTTTGTGCATAGGTTTGGAGGAGAGCTGTCATTGCAGCTGCTGCAGCTAGCAGATCACGTTTGGCTTGGACTATCTCTTGGTTAGGGTTTGGACTATCTAATCATCTCTTGTTGGTGTGCTATCCTTGGGGAAAGGAGCGCTACCCTTTGTTTGGCTATCTAGCCTAGGGTTTTCTTCTGGAGTGATTCTCTATCAAAGTTAAGGTGCTCGGAGGGTGTCTTCGGCCTATGGTTGGGTGACAATAGCGATATTGTCAATGGTAAAATGAGCACATCCATTATATTCTAACAGCTCCAAGTGCATCAAATCCATGCTTTCTTCTCACAACCAACCTTTCACTTGGGAAAGGGAAAAGGGTTGTATTAGGAGAAAGGGATGGAAGGGAATGTTGAGGCCAAATCTCATAATGGGATGTGAAACTTGGGCTAAGAAGGGGAAGGGATTTTGGTAGAGTTTACTTGTTATCTTGCTTATTGTTGTAAATGAGACCCCAAGACCTCTTTTTATATGAGAAAAATATAGTTATTCAGTTTGGGGACCGGCTACAATGGGTGAAATGGTTGGGAAACCCTCGATATCCCGTAAACTTCATCGAATTCCTGTCAATTATATATTTTTTGCAACTTTTGGAGGTAAACGTGGGTTGTCTAGCATGCATCTCACATATGTATGCGGGTTGACTAGTATGCAACTAGCATGTGTACATGGGCTATAGTTCAGAAGGGCACGTACATGTTCCAAAAAATGGTTTTTTAAGAAGGATCCTCAACAGTAATTTGCAAAATTGTATAAGTGGAAAGGCCAATGCCATGTATGCATAGGTAGGGAACTTAGGAGAAATCTCCCAGTAAGACAAGTCTCCTGAGGCGTACCTTTTTCCTGGATAATCTATTTTCCAAAAAAAGGGTTAAACTTATGCCATATAGATATTCCTTTTGGACCAATTAACGAGTGTGAAAGGAACAAAGTCACTCGAAAATATTTTCATATTTAGGGAGTCGGAAAAGAGATTGACTATGGACTCTGAGGGGGTTCCTTTTTCATAAGTAATCTCCAAGGCCCAACAAAGAGATAAACCAAAACCAAGGAGAATGTCCCTTTTTCGAAAATTTAGTCCCTCGGGCCTGAAAAAGGGTTAAACTTACACTTGAGAATACTCTCCTAGTGAACCGAAGATCCTAGGGAATAACTTTGTTTGTAAATTAACCTTTCTGGACCAAAAAATGGGTAAACTAACGCCAAACATATGTGCCTTCAAATTTGATTTTGGCAAGCGTGAAGGGAAACAAGATCACTTGGCAATATTTTCAATTTTAGAGAGTCTGAAAAGGGATTAAAGAAGACTCCAAGGGGGCTTCTTTTCTTAAGTAATCCAAATGAGACCAAAAATAATAAATAATCTCTCATTGGATTTTTCTTTCAAAGTTTAAGGGATCTTGAAAGACAACAAACCATGCTCTAGGGGAGTCCCTCGGGTATAGGCCAGAGAAAGATGAAGAAGAAGTATGAGTCTTAAACACAAAGTCATGGCGAGACTAAACAAGAATCTCGTGCCTATGAAGTACTTCAGCATGGGAACCAAATGGAAAACAAGGCTCTAACTACAATTCTTGTGGAAGGAAGGCTCTACCACATAAAGTATGACAAACTTATAAACAAGGAAGGTTAGTGTCACAATTCGGTGGGGTCGATCCTAAGGCTAAATGAACCAGAAAACGGATAATGCTAAAAATGCAAGTAGGGAAAAACCTAACCTATATGCAAGTTTCAAGGTCAATACATGTCAGAATAGATCGATACGATGAACAAAAGTCAAAAGAAAAAACATCTCCAAGATCATGCATATAAGGCCAATAGCACTCATCCAGAAGTTAATAAATCCAATATAGATAGAAACTTCAAAAAATAAGAGGTGCTACTGAATACAAAACTTGAAAACAACAAACCTGTATTGTACAATATGTACAAGGTACCACACAACCTTATGGCTCATGCATGGTATTAGTTCAGGTAGAGCCCACAGTTAGACTCTGACCAAGAGTCTCTTCGATAGTCAACCTGGAAAGTCTCCTAAAATGGAATAAAACACAAACCATGGTGTAAGTCTTCCCACGGTATAGAAACTATATTCATGGCTTCAAGGATAGCCTCATCCGAAGGAAATTCAAAATCCGAGAAATCACGCAAATGAGGAGGGTTGAAAGTGCCAAAGGGTTAAGTAAACTAATCATATTCCATATGATGATGAATAGCCAGGACTGGTAGACTCTATCAATGAAGAATCACAAGAATGAGTGTTTAAGGATCTACAAACAATGAGATCAGACTCAAATGGAGACTCAAAATCACTCGGACCAAGAGGAGGAAGCAAGGGCTCCCATGCCCCTGTTGGATAACAAAATTGATCAATTGTCGAGACCATGTCTCGAGAAGGAAAACATGATTACACAGGTTCCTTATCAGAATCAATTGAACATCGAGGATAAGACACCCGATAATTAACCTGTGGTGAGATATATTCTACACGAACACTAGGAACATATAAAGGGGCAGCCTGAACTAATGTCGAATTAGGTTGGTGATTATCAGATGCCAATTGGTCGATAGTGACAATGCTTCCATTGTGAGGGAAATGCATCACTTGGAAGAGCGTAGACACCACAACATTCATAGCATATACATAATCATGCCCAAGAAGCATATTGAAATCTAACAGGCCTTGCACCACTATAAAATCAACAAGGAAATTCTTCCCACCTAACGAGATAGGAAACTGAGGAAGAATCCCCAAATATTCACTAGGACATCTTTCAAAATCCAACAACTCATGAAAAGAAGACATAGGCTCAGGAGAACTGAAAGCTTTCCAAGTCGAGGAGGATAAAATACTTGCGGAGGCTCCTTCATCTACAATACATCGGTAAATGTTTTTTGAATTAACTTCAACCTTTATTTGAAAGGGTGTAGAAGAAGGAATATGAGGCTCAAAAAGGTCATTCCAATCAAAGGAAACCATCCTAGAGCTTGGAGGGGGTGTGCTCGAAGTGAGTGGAATGCCCCCTTGTTTTGAAAATATTGAACTGGAAATGCTAAAAACATAGTCGGTAGGCACATCACTCCCCAAGAGAACAATGGGATCAATCGAATATTGCATCGACATGACCACTTTGGTAGACTTGAAAATCTCCAAGAGAATATTGGGATCAGTCGAAGATTGCATTGTCTTGACAACTTTCTCAACCACTCGCTGAATAGGTTGTGAGACAACAAGGTCTGAAGGTGCATCACCCCCCAAAAGAGGAGTGGGATTGACCGAAGATTGCATCGGCATGACCACTTCATCAACCAAAGGCTGAAAAGGTTGTGAGAAAACATGGTTTGAATGTGCATCACCCCCCAAAAGAGGAGTGGGATCGGCCAAAGATTTCATTAGCATGATGACTTCATCAACCAAAGGCTGAATAGACTCTGAGGAAACCTTAGAAGACTCAGAACCAGAAGAGCTTGCAGACAGGGACCACAAAATTCATGCCTCTAGAAGGCTAGGGCATAAATGACTAAGGTAATATCCCTTGAAAATATTACAAGGGAAGTTAGGCTTACGTCCTATCCGTCTATTTTTCTCAACAAAATCAATGCCCCCAGCATGGCTAGAAGTGGTTGGTAGCAAATCTCCAACATGAATAGAACAGGTTATTGACATATCACTCATATGACTTGCATTGACGAGACTCATGCCCCCATCATGACTCGTAGCTTCTAGGTGCTTGCCCCCAGCATGACTTGTAGAGGCTGAGTAATTTATTCTTCCTATTCTTCCTCTTTCTATTTCATTTAGACTTTCGGTTACTAGTAGTTATACTTTCACTAGAGAAGGCAGAAGGAGGAGAAGAAGAGGTTTTTTATGAAGTAACATCAACATGATGACCATGACATAAGGTTCTTAACTGAGAAGTGTCAATATCATTCGGGACATTTGGAATGGTACCATACCAAACCGGTAGTCCCACATTCAACCCAGGAATGTACAAAGTGGCCATCAAAGGGACATCAACATTTCCAAAGAAAGGAAAATCACAAGAATCCTCTTGCCAAGGGGTTCCTTGGTTGCTATCGTCAGGAATGTTTTCCATGAAGATATTATGCATAGGTTCTTCCCTTGTGGTATCGTTGAAGTCTGTAAAAGTTTCACACAATGACTATGGTAAATCAATGGTATAAAAATATATACATATAAGGAGGTGGATCCACGTTTCTAAGAGGAAGACCAAAATATCCTCACAACTGGTGGAGTGGGCGGTCTACCACCTTATGTCAGAGACCCAAAGCAATGACTGACTAACTTGCTATGGAAAAATAAGGAGAACATAGCACACCACTAAGAAGAAAATACTAAAAAGATACAAACCAAACAAACTACCCTTTTTAATGCTTCCAACCTAGGGAGATGAAGTCTTGATCATCCAAAGAATTCACAAAGGAAAATGATTGGCTAGGAGAAGTAGTTACCCAGACCTTCAACTGACGCTCCCTTCAGGTGTCACCCAGAGAGAATGGAGTCTGCCTCAAATACCGTGATACACCCCTTGTAGTCACATGTGTGTCAACCTATATAATGGAAATTGTTGGCCCTCGACCAAGTTTTGGAGAATCTTGGTCGTGTTTGACCACGTTTGGGACTTCGACAGTCTAGTCGAAGGTGGAGTGCCCAGGAGAAGCAGATATCGCGGGATCTCACCCCCTTTTGTGGGCTTTTTGGGATTTAGGGTTTATGTAACGGGTATGGGATGTCGGCCCATGGGTCTTACCCATGTTTAGGCCCCTTTTGTAATGTATAAATAAGTATCTAGGTGATGTATGAAGTAGAGCTAAGTGGGCTTTGTGCAACATATGTAAGCCAGAGTGCTAAGTGCAAATAGTTGTGAATGCTTTGTGCATACTGTATGTTGAAACTTGCAGACCTAAGTGAAACTGATTTGTAGTGCTTTGTGCACAGACTGTGTAGAGGCTCTGTGCTTGGACCTAACTTGGGAAGGAGGATCTGGCAAGGTGTGCATAGTTCTCATGTCCTATGTGGAGTTGGCATTGTGGCTTGGTGCATGTAAGAAGATTGGAAGAAACTAATAAAGAAGAAGAAGATCAGTGTATGTAGCCCCACACTGGGGTGAACCATGTATATCCTATGTTGATGTGCTTTGTGCTATGGTTTTCATGTTGCTTATGTACTTAATTTCTTAATCTAGATGTATGATAGATCCAGTTGATGCTTAGTGATTTATTATGTGAACGAATGTTATATCTACTTTAATGTTATGTATTGAATGATTAGATATGCTTGGATATTGGTTATCAATGCGTTGATCTGTAATTAGGGCTTTAACCTATGATGTGAGTAAAAGGGTTAAAGACTAATGAATGTTATTGGATAAGTGATATGTTAAGTACTGTGATCATAGATCTTTTCCCCGGCTTAGTTGCAGACACCTGAGTCCTGCAACCCCCCTACCTCTACCTCAGGTGAGACTTCATCTACTTTGTAGGTGTTTCCGAAAGGGCCAGTAGTTAGGGTTTTGTTGGTTCATTGTTGAAGCGTTGAACCCTGGGTCTGCCCCTGTTCCAAAAAATGGTTTCGTTGTCGGCACTTGAAACTGTGATTGATGGGAACTGAAGAAAAGAGAAAGCTTTGTGCGTAGATCTATTGTTGTGGTGCACAGTATTTTACTTGTGCTAAGAAGTGAAACATATCTGAAGAAAAGAGGTAAGATCTTAAAGCTTTGTGCTATGATAAAGGTAAGATAAGTAGAAATTTTTGTTTCTAAAGAATGGATCTAGGTTTGTTTGATAGATTTTGTCCTAGTCTAAAAACTAGGGCACAACTAGAAGAAAGAAGACTTGATATGAATAGATCTGATAGAAATGATGAAAGATATGTTATTCCTATGCATAGAAATAATTTTTGGACTAACAAGTGGATGCATGATCCTGGAAAAAAAAATTTGCAAGTTCATCACTGTGATCCTAGTGCGCAGTACAAGAAAGGTTGGGGATCGTTTAAGAGAAAGAGAGAATTGACTCTTTGTTATATTTGAAGAAGACCGAGACATATTGCTAAGGAATGCCATGCTACAGGTCCTATTTGTCTTTGTTGTAAAGGTACTGGACATGAAGTTTTGGATTTCCTTAGAATGATTGCTAAAGTTGAAAAGATGAATATGAGACAAGAGAACCATGCAGAAGGTCAGGAGACTAAGGATATGCTAGAACACCAGAAAGAATCAGAGACTATATTATTGTAGATGAAAGAAACCCTGAGTGATCACAAAGACATCAATTTACCAGAGATATTAAAAGAGAAGGAGTGCATAGAAATAAGAATAGGATACTTCGACATAGACTGTGTTCTGGATGAGGAAACACAGGTGAATATCATGATAGAAAGTACTTGGGAAATTTTGGGAAAGCTTGCTATGATTCCTTCATTGGGAGGAACAAGATTGTTTAAAGGAAAGATGATAACCCTATGTGGAAGACTTACTCATGTACCTATGGTTGCTCATAAATCATCGCCGGAAGAAGAATTCTAGGTCGTTAAGTTTGTTTAGAACAACACTCCTTTTACACTTTTGTTAGGAAGGACCTAGTTTGAGAAAGATCAGATCTGAAGGAAAGAAGAAGAGGAAGCTATAGAACAGAAAAAGAAAGAATTAAGGGATTTCATGGCTAGGAGAATAGCACGCTTAATAGAAGAACAATAGGCCAAGTCGATGCAAATAAGGGCTAGAAAACTCGTTGTCGAGGTTGAAAGAACTCAAGAAGGATTAAAGAACCTATCCATGCAGGAGAGAAGAGCACCTACCCCAGAAACAGTAAGAGAAGAAGTATTAACTTCGAACCCTATGAAAGACCCTCAGCAATGTGAAGTTACTATGCTAAGAGAAAATAAGAATAAAAATAGAAAGAGGGATCCAGCGACTCAGTTCAGAGGAAAGAAGGCCAAAAATCTCAGCAAAAAGAAATTAAAGCTAGAAAACTTGCACAAGGTTCCAGAGAAGACTTCGCAGAAAGAAGGCTTGCAGGATTTGAACCTTGTCGGAATAGCAGAACAATGTAGACTGCACTTTGCCACGATGAAGCTATATGGCCATTAGAGGCATTCTGACCATTAGAACGGCGCTCCGGAATGGCTAGAAATGCAGTTATTGCTAGAAAGATCGCCATTGGACCGTTGGGACCGCACCACAATGGATGGAATCGTATTGATTGAGGTGTTCCTGCCCATTAGAGGATTCCATTACAACGTTGTTTACTTAATCCGTTGAATGCCTCACTAGGGACACTTTTCCAAATTGTGATTATCCGAGCTAACAGAGAATTGATTACCATTGCATTGTGATTTTGAGACCTCACCACCCGTTTTACTTACCTTGAGTGTCCTACCCGAGACATTTGATCATGAGTGTGCATGTCAGGCGACCTTAGCATAGTAGAGAAGTTTGTAGAATAAATATTGATCGACCTTATGGCTGAGAAGGTCATGTTCGCAGGAGTACAGGCCTCATTGACAGGAGGATTGCAATCATCCTCCTCAACTGCATGATGATCCAGTTGATCGGGGCCATCCCAAACTGCGACAGAGAAAAGAAGCAAGCACTGCGATGACCTGGTGAACGCAAAGCTCATCCCGTCGGTCCTGCCCGACTACATCTCACCTTTGGCTGGCACGATTAGTCATGACAGTGTTCCGAGAGATTTTGAGTACACCCTCATTACCGTATACCTCCCAAAGGGGATATGCGCAGTTGGAACGTAGCTAGGAATGATACCTGACCTTAAGATCAACGACTTTAACCTAGGAGACAGGAAGAATTATTATGTTTCTCTCACTCCATAAGTACTTGACAAAGACAACGAGGAAGAAGCCTAAGATAGTCCCCCAGCCATGGACTAAGAATATCATGAGGTCCACCATCCTCAACGTCATGAAGATACCCCACTTCGAAAAACATCGGGAGGTTAATGTGTGCGTTAAAATCATCTTGTCATTCTACCATGGAGGTTATATATGGTTATATAGGCGTGTGACTTTGGATCTGGCGTTGATCCACATTATCACTGAATTAAGCATGTAGGGACCGGACCCTCAAAAATTATACCCAGGGAAGGTTGCAGATCGCACCTTGGCACAGTGAATTCAAGACACCTGTGGCGATGTGGAGAAAGGGAAGCGGGGCTACAAGGTAGCCTCCATCCAATATGGTGCAATGCGCCTAGCTTGCTAGTTGATCATTGTTAAGATCGTTAGGAAGAAAAAACAACACAAGTCACGGGGTTCATCATCGAACTCGTAGGAAAGTGCATTGAAGGGATGCAGATGAACTGGGCAAGCTACCTCGTCAACCAGTTGGAGCAGGATTGTCGTGAAGCACGGGACTAGGGCTATGAGTTTCACTTTAGCTAGTTTTTTATTCTCATTTCCTTTGTCACTTGGGAGATGCCAGAGGGAGCAACCTTCCCTAACGTTGAGTCGTCTGAACCCCTGGCCATGAGGTTCACTACCCTGTGGTATTCGAGCGACATGGTGAAGCAATGGCATTCAAATGCGGTGTTCCACGCCAATTACTTGCAATTGAAGAGGGCCATTGAATCCTTCCCTCGTATGACACCGAATACACTCCATAGGTTCAGGCCACTTGCAAATTTCTGCACAGACAGACACTTCATATATATCATTGCGTGTGGGGATGAATACAAGGAAGAGTTGCAGTCCTATTACAAAATCACCAAGGAAGATATGGAGGAAATAACCAAGGAATGGCCTGCAGAATTCCTTGTACCAGTTGAATAGACAAAACCCTTTGACCCCGACTTCATCGAAAGTCCTGTGGTCACTCAAGAAGAATATGATGGACTAAGCAGCGCCAAGAAGACGAAGAAGAAGGAAGAAGTGTAGGAAATAAACAACACATCGGAGAAAACTGTAGCTGACTCACCTAGAGGAGGAGGAGGTGACGAAGTAAACTAGGAAGAGGAAGGGGAAGAAGACAAGCAGGAAAAGGGCGAAGTGACACCGCCTAAGGATCCCCTTATGGAAGACTAGACATCAAATAAAATAAAGTTTTCTCCAAAGAAACCCTTAACGTGGAAGAAGTCACGAGCCAATAAGCCCCAGTTACAGATCGTGCTCACAGTGGATGATATTGACCTCATCAATGCAGCTATAGCAGACACTTCGGAGGATATTTTGCAATGGAACGAAGCAAAGAAGGAAACAATGTATGTCAGGATTGAGGCAGAGCTTAAAGGGGTACAACAAGCCCTCTATTCAAGTTGTGCAGTGTCTATAGTGCCATTAAAATCAGAAAGTATAGAAGTGGGATATGAGCTTGCCCAACTACACAAATTAGTAGATGTGATAGAGGCTCACCTTCGACG
>JASDQU010307212.1:46871-56913 GCA_032191745.1 Picea mariana
TCAGGTTTCGTAGCAAGAGAAAGATGACCTCCGAGCGAATTTTGAAGAGGATAGAGATCATATCCGGAGAGAAAAAGACCAGCTGCTCACAGAGCAGACTGCGATCAAGGAGGCAGTGGCTAGAGAAATTTTCACTATGTCGGGCTTGGCCCAAATGGAAGAAGAAACAACTGAGAGCCAAGTGGGGAAGCTCGTTGAATCCATTCAGTAGCTTCAAGCAAGGGTAGCAGAACCGGAACTGCAAGAAGTGTCGAGCACTCTGCAGGAAGTGTGGGATAAAAGAGAAGAAACTGTCAGGGGCGCAGTAGAAAGAATCAGGGCATTGGCCTTGGAATGTAAGAATCTCAGTGACCGAAGTGTGCAGACCTATGAGATCCTCGTAGAAGAACTGAAGCTAAGGATATTAGAGGCACATCTCCAGAAGGTGAAGCAACAAGCATCGATAGTGCAAGCACAGCTATAGCAAGTTTTAGCAGTAGAAAAGATGAAAAGGCCATAGGAGGTGTGTGTAGTTCAGCAACAGGCCAATGCAATCCAGATTAGAGTCATGGAAGTGAGCCAGAGATTCCATCTGGTGTAGGATGAAGCCTACACACTTTTTGAAGAGATCGAGGGACAAGGTGCACAACTGGAACAAGTAGTCACCACGGTGGAATAGTGCTTGGAAGGGCCCGTCACCAAGAAATTCATTCAGGAGTTTGCCGACCAGGAAGCTATAGCAAAGTAGCAATTCAAGGAAACTCGAGCTAAGCTCATGGCCTTCGAAGTAGAGTTTCCTAGATCATAGTGACTCAGGACAAGTCACAGGTGAGTGTTGGGGGCCTGTTGGCCCTCGACCAAGTTTTGGAGAACCTTGGTCGTGTTTGACCACTTTTGGGACTTCGACAGGCTGGTTGAAGATGGAGCGCCCAGGAGAAGCAGATATCGCAGGATCTTGCCCCCTTTTGTGGGATTTTTGGGAGTTAGGGTTTATGTAACGGGTATGTGATGTCGGCCCATGGGTCTTACCCATGTTTAGGCCCCTTTTGTAATGTATAAATAAGTATCTAGGCGATGTATGAAGTAGATATAAGTGGGATTTGTGCAAGATATGTAAGACAGAGTGCTAAGTGAAAATAGTTGTGAATGCTTTGTGCATACTGTATATTGAAACTTGCAAAGCTAAGTGCAAATGATTTGTAGTGCTTTATGCATAGACTATGTATAGGCTCTGTGCTTGGACCTAACTCGAGCAGGAGGATCTGGGGAGGTGTGCACAGATCTCCTCTCCTATGTGGAGTTGTCATTGTGGCTTGGTGCATGTAAGAAGACTAGAAGAAACTAATAAAGGAGAATAATATTGGTGGACGTAGCCCCACACTGGGGTGAACCACGTATATCCTGTGTTGATGTGATTTGTGCTATGGTGTTCATGTTGTTTATGTACTTAATTGCTTAATCTAGATGTATGATAAATATAGTTGACGCTTAGTGCTTTATGATGTGAATGAATGTTAGATCTACTTTAATGCTATGTGTTGAATTATTAGATATGCTTGGATCTTGGTTATCACTGCGTTGATCTGTAATTAGGGTTTTAACCTGCGATGTGAATAAAAGGGTTAAAGACTAATGAAATTTATTGGCTAATTTCTCTGTTAAGTACTGTGATCACATATATGTGTCCCATCTAGGTTGTAGGCATCTGAGTCTCGCAACCCCCCCTGCCTCTACATCGGGTGAGACTTCATCTGCTTCGCAGGTGTTGCCGAAAGGGTCAGTAGTTACGGTTTTTTTGGTGCATTGTTGAAGCGTTGAACCCTAGTTCTGCCCCTGTGCCAATAGAAACTATGCCACCAACTTGTAATCAACAAACATGGGGGACAGTTGAAATTCAGACGATTTTATGGGTAGGGTAACTAAGCCCGAAGATCCTTCTGAGGCCTGAAACGCAACATGATCTGGATTATTTTCGGCATGAAATGAGAGTGGAGATATAATAAAGAAATGTATAGAGATATCTCATATATCCACTAATATAACATAAATGTATCAGAGATGTGACCATAAACACATAGATACAATAATACACAATTTTCTATTAATGAGAAAAAATGTACAAAGACTGTAAAAATACAGAGTGCGAGAATCGCTAGAATGGTGGAATATTTTCTCTGAGAAGAGATGTGTCTGCTACATGCATTCACAATAAGATGATTTTACAATGAGGCTCCAAAGGCATTTTTATCATAAATAAAACCCTAACCCCGGAAGATGAAAATCCAATAGTTTTGTGGACCCCGTTTTGGGTAGTTTGTTGTATCAACTTCCTGGGGACGTAACTTTGTCATACGATATTCGTTTGGGGTGTACGATAACTCGTTAGAAAGGTATCATCGAGGAGATTCATTTTGGGGGATCAATCAAATCCTTTCACTATCATTAAGAATTCAATCCCAAAAAACATTCATTCAAGACCTCAAAATGGCCCTAGAAGTGAAAACTGCTAAAAATAGTAAATTACCAAAATTGCCAGAAAATTGTTTTGAGACAGTTGGAAAAGGTGGGTGGCCACCGATATCCACCTGGATTAATCCTCCCTCCTTAGGAAGCAATGGTATCCATTGCATTGAGCGCCCGGAGGAGAGGGAAAAGAGTTTGTTGAATCTGCCTCTTGATGAGATGCTTTCCTTGTTGGAGAAGTTTTGTTGCTTAGCTTATTGAAGGTTGTCACAAACCTGTGGTTGTAAGGTTTAGACCTTTTTTACCAGTCTGCTAACATGAGATGACTGTGTGCAAAAAAAATCATTTCCTTTTGTTGCAATCTTGTCGATCTTCTTTTGTTGGATAGAAGGTGCTTGTATCGAGGCTGTAGTGGTTGCAATGTCCTTCTATGCACCTTCTGAATGGATTGTGAAGAAGATGAATTTTGTAGTATGAGATACTACCTTGCGGCACTGTTTAAGTGGGACAATAGTTGAAACTACCTCTAGTATTTTGTAGAGGTGACCCCCCAAAGTAACAATGACACTACAGGTTCGAGGCTCATAAACAGCATGGCGCTTCCACATATATGGTTGGACCAAGAGAACATCACATACACCCAATGGAGCAACATCACATAATACCTCATCCTTGAAGGGTTGGATGTCTTATAAAAATCGGCACTATTGGCTAACACAGAGATCTCATCCTTGGCAAAGCCACCCGATGTTGTATGGTTGTGGGTGTGGTGTTTTCGACAATCCTAGTTGTTTGATGACCTCTAATGAGATGAGGTTCTTTTGGCTTCTGCTATCAACAATAAAATGCAGTGGGGTCCCATTCACCCACATCTATGAATAAAAAAGGCTCTCCCCCTCTTCAGGATCTGTTGGTTCTTCTGGTTGAATTGTCATGGTCGTGACAATAGCAATGGGGTCTGCGTCGATGATCTGTCTTCTATCATCATTTTATGAATCAGATTCCGAATCAAGGTTTGGCTCCTTATCTTTGATTTTGGCCACCAATGAATTTTTTGAGTGACATTCATCGGTGTTGTGATGGTATCTTTTGTGGAAGTCGGACCATTTTCTGGTGTCCTTCTTCATCTTTCTGTGACCCTTCTTTTCCCGTGGCTTGGAATGGTTTTCAAGAGGTTGTTTATTAGGGCCATCTTTATCATAATTTTGTTGTTGCGGATTTGCATACCCTAAATCCTACTTGTTCTAGTGCTTAAATTTATTCTCTATTTTAATAGCATATCGATAAGCATCATCGAGTGATGAGATGTCCAAAAAATTCATTTCAGTTTGGATGTATCTGTGTAGAGCCACATGGTATTTCAGAACCAAAATTCACTCGGAGTCTTTGATACCCAGCTTGGTGCGCAAGGTATGGAAGGTATTGGTGAACTCCAGAATTTCTTCGCCCCTCTCTTTCCATAGTGTGTTCCATCCCATGTACTAGTCCTCATAGTTTCCAATAGGTTAATATTGTTCCTTTATTGCATCCACAAAAAATCCCAAGTGGGCTCGGCCCCATATATTCCAAACTCCTCTGTGGAACTTTTCTCCCAGTAAGTTTCCCACCAATGTTTGACATGGAGGAGAGCCTTAAGGAGTGCGAAGGTGATATTTTCCCTGTTAGAGAAACTATGAACAAAGAAATAGCCTTCTAGCAAATTTAACCATTTTTTTAGGGAATCTGCATCTATCTGTCCTTCAAATATGGGAATATCAAAATTAATATGTACCTTGAAAGGTGAGGTGCCTCCAAAGAGTTCGCTTGATGAAGACACCCATGTTGTTATCGACAGGCATTGAAGGATGTGGGAAAAATTCTCCATCATTTCATCCCTATGTCACATGAGAGCTTGCTCAAGCAACAGATTAATAGAATCGTCTTCTCTGTCATTTTCCTTTTCTTCCACCATGGAGAGTTTCTTGGGCGTGCGAGAGAAATTATCCTCAAGAGAGACAAGATCGACACCCAACTTTCTATACTTGGACCTCATCGGGGACATGCACTGAAAAAAAAAATGATCAAGAGCAGCCTGCTCTGATACCACTAATCCGGATTATTTTCGGCATGAAATGAGAGCAGAGATATAATAAAGAAATGTACAAAGATATCTCGGATATCCACTAATATAACATAAATGTATCAGAGATGCAACCATAAACACAGAGATACAGCAATACACAATTTTCTATTAATGAACAAAAATGTACAAAGNATTCGCAAGAAGATGATTTTAAAATGAATATCCAAAGGAATTTTTATCATAAATAAAATACAAAACCCTAACCCCGGAAGATGAAAAGCCAACAGTTTTGTGGACCCTGTTTTGGGTAGTTTGGTGTATCAACTTCCAAGGGGCGTAACTTTGGCATACAATCTCCGTTTGGGGCGCACAATAGCTCGTTGGAAAGGTATTGTAGAGGAAAATAATTTTGGGGAATCAATCAGAGCCTTTCACTATCATTGATAATATCGATCCCAAAAAACCTTCATTTAGGCTCTCAAAATGGCCCTCGAAGTTAAAAACTGCTAAAAATAGTAAATTACCAAAATTGCCAGAAAATTGTTTTGAGCTAGTTGGAAAAGGTGGGTGGCCACCGATATCCACCTAGATCACAACAAGGCCAAAATAACTCTTAGAGTACCTTGGACAGATCCAAGTGTCTCAGAGGTTTGACACAAGTCGAGCCAGTAACACTACAGGATTCACCCCCAATACACACTCTCCCAAACGCTTTGTCAGGATCAGGAGTGGATATCTCCATCACCGTCCTCCACACGTCCTCGTGTTTGACTCATGTGTGAGAGGATATTCCCATATTGATTAATTACAAAGTGTATTTTTAACACCCTAGCATAGACACCTAAGTTAAGTTTTGTTTAGCCTTGGAGAGTTTACCTCTCCACACCTAATCCAAGGCCCTAGCCTAAGCTATTAGTGAACCCTAGAAAAAGTGTTACTAATATATTTTAGATTAGTGCGTTCATTTTAATGGATTTTATTAATCAAGGAATGGAAGTACAACTAATTTTGTTTGAGACTCTTGCAAAAATAAAACTTATAAGAACACTACAAAAGAAAACTTTACACTAATCCTTCAAATGAAAAAGAGTTTCAAGAAAGAAAATGCATGAACAATCCTTCAAACCTAAGAATGTAATATTTTATTCTTTCAATGCAAAATGCACAATGCAACTTTCGAGTGAAACAAAAGAGAAAATGAAAGTAATTTCTTTCTTATTTTTCTTTTGAAATGCTTTGAAGATGAGAAGAAAACACAACCCTGTGCTAATTTCTTTTTATTTTCCAAAAAACATTGCAAAGAAAGAAAGAGACCTAAAAAACTAGGTTTTTTTTTTAATTTTCTTACAATGAAAGAAAAACTAACAAAAGATACTAAAAGAAACTACAAAACACATGATTCATGCCCCCCCCTGTCCATGAGGGGGATTTTTTTTTTAAATGCATCTCATTTTTCCTAAAATTCAAGCTAAAAATAAGCCAAAAGAGCCTAGAAACATAGAGAAACAAGAGGATTTCTTTTTTTTATTTCATAAACAATTTGAGCCTACAAATTGTCTCAACCCCAAACAACAAAAGCTTATGGAACTCAAGAAGACCTGGGAACCACAAGTTTCCTGTAGGAAAAGGAAAACATTTTGAAAAAATCTCCAAAACAACAAAGACACGTGTTGTGCATGGCCATCCTGCATATGTATGTGGGTTGTATATAATGCACACCGTGTATGCACGTGTGTTGTATAGAGAATAGGGCACATAGACCTCTATAAATTTTCAAAAACAAAAATAAAGTTTGGAGAGACAACTTAGGAAATGGAAGTTGGTAGGCACCTGGTAGGTGACTAGAGACCCAACCTAACTCAAAACACTCAGAAAACCCAAAAAGAAATTGAAAAATCAACTCTTACAAAGATCTCCCACTAAGACCCTAGAGAGACTCCCCAGTGGAGTCGCCAATTCTGCTACTGGGGAAAATCCCCCTATATTGGGTCGAGGTACAGGCAGAGCGTTGACTTCCCTTAAAAGATAGTTCTATTCCTAAGCTACCCCAAAACTATCCAAACTGAAAGACAAGAGATAGGAAATAAGGTCATTAGGTGCACCTTTGGTCCTTGCTGCTGGTGTAGACCTCTTTCACCTTTGCAGCTTCCTAGATTGTGGGTCTCCTCCCAAAGTTGACCTGCAAAAAATTAGGAAAACAATGCTACAACGTATACGATATCTATTTATCACTTTCAATATTCAGATATAGACATAAATGTATAAATCAAATAAAATCATATAGACACAATGTTTTGGGATAGGAAAGAACTCTTTTATTCAATATTAAGATCAGAAAGATTACAACCTTCATTTAAAAACACTCCACAAACCAAGTTTGGGCTCCTCTGTCATGGCTCCAAGCGCATCAAACCCAATCTTGCTTCTCACAACCAACCTATCAATTGGGAAAGGGGAAAGGATTGTATTAGGAGAAAGGGTTGGAGGGGAATGTTGAGGCCAAGTCTCATAATAGGATGCAAAACATGGGCTAAGAAGGGGAAGGGATTTTGAAAGAGTTCACTTGTTCTCTTGCTTGTTGGTGTAAATGGGACCCCAAGATCTATTTTTATATGAGAAAAAGATGGTTATTCGGTTTGGGGATGGGCTATAATGCGTGAAATGGTTGGGAAACCCTCGATATCTCGTAAACTCTATTGAATTCCTTGCAATGATATATATTTTTTCAACTTTTGGAGGTAAATGCGACTTTTCTAGCATGAAGCTCACGTATGTATGTGGTTTGACTAGTATGAAGCTAGCATCTGTATGAGGTTTGTAGTTTAGCAGAGCGCGTACATGTTCCAAAAAAATGTTTTTTAAGAAGGATCCACAGCAGTAATTTGGAAAATTATGTAAGTGTAAAGGTCAATTCCATGTATGCATAGGTAGGGCATTTTTGGAGTATAACAAACTTAACTACAGAATTTGGGATTTTTCCCAATATCGCCTAATTTCACCCATTTTTTCCATGACACACTTCAAATCTAAAGTTTGGCCAATTGCAGGCCCAAAAATTCCCAATCAAATATTTCAAATGGGGATTTTTAATTCATGTTCTTGATTCTTACAATTTAGCCGTGAAATTTCCATCATTTCACTGCAATAATTTCATCAAGCAAATTGCAGACATACACTCAAAATTAAATTTTAGCAATTTCTGTCTTCAACACTCTGTTAGCTCACCCCATGTAGGATAAGTGTCAAAACTGGAGGTATGATACCACATTGTAGAATCCCCAGTCCCAAGCTGGGCCATGCCACACAACAAATATTCCTTCCTGATACCATTTTATTAATTTAAATTTTTTGCATATGTACAGAGTAATGCAGTCTAACAGCATAAAATGCATGTATAAATTTACACACATATAACATAACAGAAACATCACAAATAATAGTTGAGGAATAAACATAAGCACATAAAGGACACTTGTATTTTTTGTGAATCACCAACTATCTGTAGACCTTAGACATTCCTCTCAGCCATAGACCTCATTGCTCATAATCTCTCTACAGTGGGTCACCCTTGAGTTGGTGCTATGAATACACTAGAGAAATGGTTCTCTCATGAGTCCCATTAAGGTATAACCAGTAACACAATAAAAAAATAGGTTTTGGTGTCAATTATAGTATCAGGTCCTACCTCACAGTCTCTCATTCCCCACAGTCCTATCCCACCCCAAAAAGTGTACTCCTTCTCTGCTCAATAGTTCTTTAAATTTCCCACTTCCTTTCTGGGGCATTAGAAACAAGTCGGACAAGAAGTCTATGAGCATCGTAGCTCCTGGAACACAAGGTTGGTCTAGAATTACAACACACACCCAACAATTCTCTCACCCAGAGATAATTCTTATAGGCCTGAAAACTTGATTCTTTTACTTACAGGCCTAACAAATTGCTTCTTCAACCCATACCACCAAGGATTCATAGGGTACTCTCAGCTCCATATCTCCACTCTCCTTTAATGATAGAATGATGTACATTCTCCATGAATGAAAAAGAATGAATCTCCTAGAATGAATGAAAGGAAGGAATGAATGGTAAGAATGATGGGAATTACACTAAATCCCCATACTATATATGCATGTTCCTTTTGTGACACTTGGCACCAAAGGAATCATCTTGTCCCCCACTTGTAATATGTTCCTCTTCCTTAGGAACCTAGGATAAGTCATTGTATAATACTTTAGGACTTAGGAATAATATTATTTTATTCCTAGTATTAAACCCCTTGACTTGGCCCCTCTTACCTAAGCCCTTACCCCCCTTTCCCTCTCATGGAGTCCTAGCCCCCCATACTCTTTCATCTCACCTAGTCTGCAACAGTGATGTATTTTATTAATAATATGAGTGATTACATATTATAATGATAGGATTGTTGGCCTTTTAGCATCTAGGCTCTCTGGCCTAATAACCACACGGGAACTCAATCCTAAACATATATATATACATATGTTTAGGATTGAGTTCCTAAACATATATATACATATGTGTGGTTATTAGGCTCTCTGGCCTAATAACCACACAGGAACTCTTTCCCATAATAACTTGGCTCACCATCCTATAAAATATATGTAAATTTACAATTGGCTTTTAGCCTGGGGGTATTACTATCTTCATTGTATTGCTAGGTAGGTCCTCTCTCATTCATTTTTTTTTTAATTCACAAATGCATTGACCAAAAGTTTGAATGAAGAATCGATTGAATAGGTAACATGATCTTGTTTGAGTTACATTGAAATTTACTTATTTCAATGAGATTTTTGGATGCATATATGCCTATTTATAGGACTTGAAGCATTCAAATGTAAATATCTTATTGGTATGCATGTTTGAATTCCTCATCCCAATCCTAAAGTGGCTTCTTTAACACGAATGGGTATCATATAGTAGAGATTCCCCTCTTGTAGTAATTATACCATTTGAATGCAAATTGGCTTGAACCAAACCTTTGAATCTTGTGCACAAACTTTGCTTCATGTAATGTTTTCTCTATGAAGACGAACACCTTCATTCCTTTTAAATGTCATGTCTAAAACCAAGAGTATGATTATTTCATTCAACATCCTTACACTAAGTAGAGGCTTAAGCCCAACCATTTCTACTTTCAATTGTAGAATTCATCTAATTGGATAGGCAATGTGCCTGTCTACCTTTCAAAGGAGGATGTTGCTTAAATCAGGGTGAGTCTTATCCCAATTTTGAACCCTCTATAATAGCACCAAACCTAGACTCAATCCCAAGGGAATCGAATATTTGTTGATTTCAATTCAAGTTTTATGAAATTGATTTACCTAATTTTGCTAATGTATTATATTGTTCATCGTGTATGCATTGCATAACTTTTTGCATGGCCCCTAAGATATAGGGGAAGAGGAATAATCCCAAGGGAACTACTAAGGATGCTTAGCCAAAGGAACCAATGATGCTTGTATATGTGGACACATCAAGTAAAAATAGCCTCCAAGGATACCATTAGTATGGTGAGCTCTTTCA
>JASDQU010307212.1:67083-79879 GCA_032191745.1 Picea mariana
TAATTTCTACTCAAAGCAATCATTGGTGGCCAAGGTAAAATCCTCTGAATTAAATGCGGGTTCCAACTCTAAGTCAGAACAAGAAAATGGGAGACAAATCATTGATCTGGAGCATAGTGCCACCGTTACTACCACCAAGATCCATCTTGGTGAACTTTATGAGCCAGAGGAAGGTTAGTGCCTTTTTCATTCACAAATGTGGGTAAAAGGAACTCCCCTGAACTTCATCATTAATAGCGGTATCTAGAAGAGCCTCATCTCAGAAGAGGTGGTCAAGAGGCTAGCCCTGCTGACAATGCTACACCCACAACCCTACACCATCAGATGACTCTGTTAAGGAAGTGATATTTTCATCAACCAACAATGCCTCCTTTCGTATGACATCAATCCATTCAAAGATGAGGTATTGTGTGATGTTCTTTTGGGCCAACCTTGTTTATGGAAATGTCATGTTGTATATGAGTCTAGGCCTCACATTTTTATTATTACTATGAACATGAAATTGTACATGATTCTCAAGGTAGTCCCACCTAGTGCTATTTTCTTGATCTCTGCCAAGAAATGTAGGAAGGTGATTTCTCATATTGAGAAGTTTGTCTTCTTCATGATTCGCTCTCAGAGTGAACGAAAGGTTGCAATCACATCTATGGCCTCCACGACTGACCTCTCCACATAGTAGGAGCAAGTGGATAAGGCCATGGAAGAGTACAAAGACATCTTCTCATCACTTACTAGGGTACAACTTCACTGTTAGGTCAAGCATCCCATTGATCTGACCCTCGACACACTACTTCCCAATGGCCAGTTTATCACCACTCTCTATTAGAAGATGAGGAGATCAAGCGTCAGATCCAAGAACTACTCCACAAGGGGCACATCCAACCCAACTCATCAACTTGTGGAATCCCAATCGTTCTGGTGTAGAAGAAATATGGGACTTGGTGAATTTGCATTGATTATCGAGCCCTAAATAAAATCACAGTCCGAAATCGATACCCAATTCCCCAAATCAAAGATATCCTTGATCAGCTCAAGGGGGACAAATACTTCAGTAATATTAATCTAAAGTCTAGCTACCATCAGGTCCCAATAGAACAAACATATGTATGGAAAACTGCCTTCAAGTCAAAATAAGGTATTTTTAAATGGCTAGTCATGTCGTTTGGTTTGACAAATGCCCCAACAAATTTCATGAGGATGATGGACAATATCTTGCAAAATTTCACTAATTATTTTGTGGTGGTGTATCTGGATGAAATCCTCATCTACAACAAGACTTGGGAAGAACACTTGCAACATATTCAACGGGTTTTGCACACTCTACGACAACACAACCTATATGCCAACTTGGAAAAATGCTCCTTCAACATGGACAAGGTCCATAACCTAGGCTAAATTGTTGATGCACATGGTGTGCATGTTTATCCAACCAAGATCCAAGTCATTCATGACTGGCCAGCCCCAACTACGCTCATTGAACTTTAGATATTCTTAGGCCTTGCCAATTTCTGTCGCAGGTTCGTGTTGGGATTCTCCCATATTGCATGGGCCCTCAGCCAAATAACCAGGGGTGGTGGTAAGGAAAAGTTTGTGTGGGGCCTATCCCAATAGAAAGCATTCAATGATCTGAAGAAATGCTTGTGCTCAACCCCAGTGCTTTAATTACTTGACCCGCAACAACCCTTTGGGATTGAGACAGATGCTTCAGACTATGTTGTGGGAACAATCGTCACTCAGCACAACCACCTCATGGCCTATAATAGTGAGACATTATCAGATGTCATTCATAAGTACCCTAATTATGAAAAATAAATGTACTCCATTGTGTAAGCCTGTTGCCAATGGAGGCATTAAATTCTCAGGAATGAGACAATCATCCACACTGATCATAAGCCGCTATAGTTCATGTAGACACAAGACAAATTACAGAATGACCACCATCAGAATTGGTCTACCTATTTGTAGCAGTTCCACCTCAACATCAAGTATAAAACATGAAGTACCAACCAAGTCATTGATTTGCTTAGCCAACCCCTAATCGTGACACTCACCATAGTGTTCTATTCTTGCGACCACAAGACCTCAGGATGGCCCCACCTCTATGAGACAGATCCTGACTTTTCCAACACCTACCAGATGTTGGGTGCAAACACAACTATCACTATTTTCCATCTTCAGGATGAGATGCTATGTCATCTAGGCCATCTATGTGTTCCATCAAGCGAGTGAGAGAAGATGATTTTGGAATCCCACTACAGTAGGGTGGTAGGACAATTCGACATGGAAAATACAATGGCAGTGCTCCAATGGAATTTCTATTAGACGAAAATTCGATAGGATGTCAACAAGTATATTTGGTCTTGCACTGCCTATGATATTTCCAAACTGAACACTAAGAAAAAAGGCCTATACACTTCTCTGCTTACTCTTGACAGGCCCTGAGAATCCATCTCAATGGAATACATGTCGGGCCTTCCATCCACCAAACGGGGAAATGACTGTGTTTTTGTGGTTGTTGATCACTTTTCCAAGATGACGATTCTAGCCGCCTACAAGAAGAGCATCACAATGGAGGCCACTGCCAAGCTCTTCTTTGAACAAGTGTGGGTACACTTTGGGATCCCACAAACCATTATCTCTGGCTGGGGAATCCAGTTCCTCAACACATTTTGGTCGAGCCTTTGGTCATTGCTGGACACCAAAATCACGAGGTCCACTGCCTTCCACCCTTAGAAGGATGGCCAAACTGAGGTTGTAAACCAGATAATCATGCGCATCCTGTGCATGTATGATTCCAAGCACCCCCACACCTTGGATGAGAGTCTTCCCTATGTTCAACACAGGTACAACAAAGCCTTACATAGCTCAACCAACCACATAACCTTTCAGATGGGGTTGGTATTTCAACCATTGGGCCCCATGGATGTTGCACTCCCCCTTGCAGCCACCCAGGCAGACTCGTTGCATGATCCAACTGGAGCTGACAAAGCCACCTAGTTCATTGAGCAGATCCAACACATATGCAACCAGGTTCAGGATATTTTACAGAAGTCCAATGCCAAGTACAAGCAAGGCCATGATCAACACTGGGTGCCACACCAGTTTCAGGTTGGAGACAAAGTTTGGTTGCACTTGTAGAAAGAACACCTTATAGGGCCTCATCGGAAGCTTTGCCCACTTTGTTATGGACCCTACACCATCACCAAGGATGTGGGTGACAATGCTTTTGAGATCAACCTTCCCCCATTCCTTGTATTGCACCCAGTGTTCAATGTGGACCTCTTTCGGCCTTATTTTCCACCATTATTGGTCACCTTAGAGATATCAGAACAATTAACACCAACAAAGATCAACCCTGATGGCATGGAATAGGTATCAATTGATCAGATTGTGGACACACAAGTCAAGGGCACTCACCAACAGAGGATCCAACTTTATTGGGTTGTCAAAGCAGGGAATCTCCTGCACCAAAGAAAGTGGCTCACCCGGGGCCAAATTCAATAGACAATTCCTCATCTGATGGGGGCACTCAATGCAATGGAGACCATTGCTTTCTAAGGGTGGAGGATTGATCTAGAAGGATCTTGGTGGCCACCCACCTTTTCTAACTGGCTCAAAACAGTTTTTTGGAAACTTTCCTTCAGAGCCTCATTATACTCATCTTCTTGTGAATGAGCATAGCCGTCACATCTCTTTTCAATGATAAGCTGGCACCATTCTAGCAAGCTTGTTTTCAATATGCATTTTACAGTTTTCAGCATATTTCTTATTTAATAGAAGTCAAGTTTTATTGTATCTCTGTTATTGTTCACTACATCTCTGTGTTAATATTATAAATTTTTGGTTTCATTTCGTTTTTCTCATAAATCTAGATCAATTATGTATTGCTTTAAATAAAATATTTAATTATTAATATAATAAAAAAATACAAAAAATAAAAATAAACTCATATCTATGCTTATTTTACAAACAAACTATAAACAAATGCACAAAAATGAATTATTAAATCACTCGACAACTCTTGGGCCACTTTTCTCTTTCTATCGACAAATGGGTAACTCCTGTTATTACTATCTTATCCATTAAAATTTCTATGTCACTCACCTTGGCCACTTTTCCATTTAATTGACGGTAAACATTGTAATTCTTAATTGTTTTATTAGACACACATCTTAAACATGGTGTAACATGTAATCAATTCAATTTTTCGAATTACGTGGTTATTAAGAACGATCATTAAAAACAATTAATTGCAAAGAAATTTTCATAATGACCAAGTAATAACAATAATGACTTGAAAACCATGGCATGATAGTAACAATAACTATTATAGTAATGACCTTTGTAATGTCATGTAATTTAAAGAAAGGTCCAAATACATAAGGAAAAATTAACCATTGTTCATAGTTTTAAGTCATTATAAGGATTATGACCATTAGGACTAAGACCAAAGAAAGTCATGTCTTGATTATTCATGGAAATATAGTTCTCTAGCTCATGCTCAAATGAGATCATTCCTTTTTGAAATATTATCAAATAGTATTAGGAAAACAAGAACAAGCGTATATAAGTAATAATAAATCTATTCTTGGATTCCATTATCGAATCATGATGATAACCAAAGTTTTCCTTAATTAACCAACATAGAAGACCTGGAAATAAAAACATGTTATGAAACCATTTTCTAATCATTGAAAGGCATCATGAAATCCTTCATACTCTTATTTTCAATTTTCATGTTGAAAATCAAGAAATTCAAAATTCAAAATAATCGATATAAGAATGAAGAACCAATGTTAAAGTCACTTTCAATGGTTAGCATATTCAATGTAATAATGTCCATTGGAAACATTTAAATCAAAAAATATTCACACAATTCAAAGCAAACCACTCAAATAAGAAAAAATTAGAAAAAGATAAAGGACTTTCAAAAGAACAAAGATCCAATCAATACAATTTTGTGCAGTTATTACATTACTAGCCAACCATCACACCAAAATAATCCATAAAATCATCTTCTTGGATCAAGTAAGATAGAGTCAGATGTCATGAAAGCGATATTTTTGAATGGTCAAGGGGGTTTCCTTGAATTTTTACAAAAAATTCAAGGGGGACTATTGGGGGGCCAACACGGGGCTGCTCTTATTGACTCCAACACATTGCTATGAGAGTATGAAATAGAGTTGCATCCTAAGCCTATTTACATCATTGATAGGTAACCTAGCGCTTAGTAGATGACAAACCATCATTGGTATTTGAMTGAATAGTTTCCCTTGTGTTCGATGTCAACAACAATCATCACACATAGGCATTCATGTGATACCTTGGTTTCCATCTGACCCTATTGGTGGATTCCYCRTCTTTKTYAGTAGTATCCATTATTGACTAATATTCAAAGATTCTCTGTCRTGCGCTATTCCATMTAGTGCATGATAGAGTCATACMTCGATGTGTTKTTCATCCAAGTCGTTCCAAATATTTGGCCTTCTTCTACCCCTCGTGTTGGATGATGGAGGATTCCTTAATGCCTTCCTTCCTTCATATCTCTTCCTATCTAATTCAACACATCTTGCTTTGGGACATGGATCTAGATTTATTTATAGTACCTTAGGGATTGCATCCATCAGTGGCAAGCTCCCTCTCTATTGACCGTGGGAATAAATCAATGTCCCCTACTCAATAGATTCTACCAGGTGTTTGACACCAACTCATTTATTCACACTTATTAGATTGCACCATGGTACCTTAATTCCCATTATCATCATCGATGCATCATCTTGCATTTGTTAATGGTATATATCAATGACCAGTAATCAAACGGCGTCTCACTATGTTTGACCCCAACACATCTATTTACATGGTGTAGACTCGTACCATGACAGATCGTTCTGAAGACTTCAAGTGAAGTACGAGCATCACATTTTTTGTGCTCCTACCCGACATATTGTACGACCCATTAGACATTGGTACTTGCAGAGGATCAACTTGTTCAATCCATTGACTCCAAATATCCCCTAATTTTGATTTTGAGACATAGCTCCACTGTGTATCTATTCATGGCTATGATCAATTTTTGCATGGATCCACTGTGAATTCCTTGTGTCCATGATTGCTACTTTATATATCACATGGATCCACCGTGCATTGTTCGTGTTCACAAACATCAGTCATACTTTCATATATTCCATGGATTCGTAGTGCACTTGATTTGGAAGCCATGCTTACATCACTCCTGAGCATGGGTATGCCTGACTTGGGAAGAGAATACTCTTACCTGATCTCTACTAATGGTTTCTATACTTGGAACAATTGTTCGAGAAATTTCATTGGCTCTCTTTCATTGCATCCTTTCCTCTAAGAGTTACAATGTATTTCAACCATCAGTTTCCCTTTTGACCTCACACATTATGGGGCATATGTTATACCACATTTTCCCACATCATTTGCATTTGTGAGATGAATTAGTTCTTTTCCCTAGCTTGCAAATCTAAATCCCATCATCTTGCATTAGATTCATCTAATTTTTTTTTTTGTTTCCGTCTGTGGGTCACCAGTGTGCAAACCATGGATGTCCGTGCCTCATTAGTGTGCAACTCATAGATACCTTAAAAAAATATGAAAAAATAAAATAATCCATATTTTTAGGCAGGTTTTTTGGTTGGGCTCATTCCCAAACTCCCCTAATTCCATACACAATGTAATTCAACCACCTCAACCCCTTGAGGATGGTATAAATGTACTTTTGAGGGCATGAATGAGGGGGACAACCTAGGTGAAATATTATACTAATGAATTTGCAAGCTTCCCTATTTCACTTAATCCTCTGAGTAACATCCCTTTGTTCTAGAACTTGCTTTCCAATACTCCTCATTCTTCCTTATATGACCATAGGGTGTGTTCTTATTCCTTTTGGGTCATCCGAAGAAGGGCCATCTTGCTGAGTTGATGCTTGAAGGACCAGTGGAGGAACCTGGGGGGTTGGCTTCGAGGCAGTGACAACAGTTCAATTCAGGTTGTAACTACCCACTTTTACCATTTTCAATAAAAGAGTTCTCTTTCCCTCCATATATGTGAAAATTAATTTAAATATGTTGATATATGTTAGTTTTCTTCATGTACTTGAATATTTGCACATTATATGTATGATTCGACTTCATAACTACCTTATTGCAACACATACTTGGTTTCTTTTGCACGTTTATACCGATGATCAAGACTAAGATCAAAGGTGGAGAGTGAGGATCGTCATCAGATGTAGGATACAAGGTGCGCGACCTCTCTCTCTTTCTTTCTTTCTCCTCAAAGTAGTTATTTTGTCATAGCATTATTGTGTGTGAGGGTAGGTTTTTTCTTTTATATATGGTCTCGCTCTATTGTGACATGACCCAAGGTCATAGGGGAAAATCCCATAAAAAATGTGCAAGGAATACCATCTTTGATAACCAATCGACATCCAAAAAGACTACATCATCATTTCATTGCATTATTGATATGCTTGTTAGGAAATCGATAGACATGGATTCTCATGGATAAAATTAATGGGAAAATTTGTTTGCAAACTCTACTGCTTATTAGTCAATTTAGAAATGGCACAACAAAGATAACCCGTTATGTATTTCTCCATGATAGTTAGATCTAATGGGGTAAGTACACATGTTCTTGCAAGGTTTATATCAAGGTCTTGTGGACTTTGAAATTGCATACTAACATGGAGTAATGTACCTCCTAGATAAGCTTATCACACTTTGATCTAGCTAAAACATTCAATTTTACAAGGAGAAATAGTAAGTTATTACACATTAATCAATTTGTGGGTTTTTATAGAGGATATCAATATGTATTTGGACAACTATTGGGTTTTTATTATAATGGTACTACCAATCTTGTGTTCAATACTTATAGTGTGCATCACATTATGTCCCTAGAAGCTTAGTTTCGACATCCCTTCAAGTCCTTAGAAGTCAAGTTCTAGCTGCAAGTGTTCTAGTACCAGTTGATTGGGTTGAATTAGTATAATGTAAACTAATAGCAAAGGCAAGAGTAGTGGTTCCAATACAAAGAGTTTAAACATCAACAGCAATAGTGGAGAAAACAACAAATAAAGAATAGACAGTTCTAGTTGATTCAATAGTTGTAGTTCGACTTAATATGTGAGTCTCCAAAATAGTCAATAAAGCACTAAATTGTGGTAAACTCAAATAATTTATTTCATAATTGGAAGTTCTATGCTTATTCTTCATCACTGGATGGAACTATTGTAAGTAATTCATCCACTTCAACTATAACTCACTGAAATTTTGTTTTTGTTCACATAAATGGAAATGGATTATATTCAGAATAAGTAGTGATATCCTCACCTAAGATGCAAATGTCACCATTGTTTCATAGCTTGAATAATTTCATAAATCTATTAGTCATAAGATAAATAATTCCCAATGTCATCCTTAAAGGATTCAAAGTGATATGAAACCATATCTATGTGTTTCCAAGGAACAACTTTGAGTGCATACATTGAGGCATCAGTATGGATTTCAAAGGGATGGTGAAATTCACATAGTAGGATCAAGACTGGGATTGCGATAATATGCACTTAAGTTATTTGAATGAATTTTCATGTGTTGTGTTCCATATAAAGACCAATTTCTTGTCATTTATGTGAAATATAGCATGAAGGGGGTGCGTTACATGAGAGTAACCCCWGATAAATTTCAATAGAAATTCAATAAGACATAAAATATTTGCAATTMAATTATKTTTTTTTGGAGTATGAAAACATTTAATGACCCATACCTTCTTTGGATCCACATGCATAATTGTGTCATCGATAATAAAGTTGAAGTACCTAATATGCTTCATGGAAAAACATACATTTCTCTATGTGAGCATAAAGATTGTGGTTATACATGGTCTTGAGAATTGAGGCTATGTGTCTAAGGTGCCCATCCCATATCGTACTAAAACCTAAAACATCATTAAGATATAAAACACAATATTTAACTATACCTGTCCATACAATACCATTTATACAGTGCGTAAGAATTGTTGATGCATTGGTTAAGTGAAATGGCATCACCATCCACTCATAAAACTTAACCTTATCTTTGAATGCTATCTCTAGCAACAATCGTTTATGACAAATACCTTATTTAGATCCATATGGACATTGTTTTCACCAACAATGAAGTTAAGGTACCTAACATGTTTCATGGTGAGCACATATTTCTCCAAGTCTGTATAGATATTTTGTTATATAGGGTTTTCAAAATTGTTACAATGTGTAGGAATATTGAAGCTTGCATTCATTATTTAAGGCAATTGCGTGAAGAAGGCCAAATTCAAATCAAGCATTGTAGCACAAATAAACAAGTCATTGATATATTTGCTCAGACATTGAGGAAAGAACTTCTTGAAAAGTTTATATAAATGTTATGAATGAAAAATAATGAATTTTCTTTAAGGGAGAGTGTTATAACTGGTATTGAAAAATATGCGTGCCAAATTGTTGAGAGCCTTGAGATTGATGAATATTTCGGTGAATAATCTTGTTCCCTAGTGCATGCACAAATGAAACACATAGTGGTATTCGAGAACTTGGCACGTCATCATATTTAGAGTCTGCTAACAAGGGTGAATTCCCTTTTGTCAACAACTATGGCTCGACCAATGCTGGTTTATGAGTTTTATTATATAAATGCAAAATGCATTCCTACAACTACTCCAATATAGGTTATCCTATATAGGAACCAGATAGAGTAAACATGTATGAAATCAATAGAAATAAGTGCAAGTAATAAACATGAAGATTTTTTTTTTTATTAATTACAAAAGATTCTAAATAACCAACAACAAACCAAGGTAAAGCTATAGTTATAATTGAAAGTTACAATTATGTGTGTGTTAGCACCATTAAAACACAAAAAAATCCAGAAAGGAGAAAAATATATAGCATAGAACATCCAATATTACAATACTTTTTGAATATTATGAGTAGTAAAGAATAGTCTAAAAAATCTCATAACACCAGAAATCCTTTCAAAATATATGGCCAACAAGATTCTTTATTAATAATGAATTTATATTATACTACTAAGGAAACAACCTTTTCTTCTTAATATCCATTTAAAAAAATTATATAAAAGGGGGAGCATGGAGAAGCCAAAGTGATTTGATTGTGTGGCTCTTCACATTCCCACTTCACTCGTCGAATTTTGTCCCCTTTTCATTAATTTTAACATTCATATAAGCTTCCCAAATTTCATGCAATGTTTGAATATTTTGAGCATATTAACTTTTTTGTTCAAGTAATACTTGACATAAGGCCATGCCATGTACAATTTGTCCAAGCCTTTCTTTAATGTGGCCAAAAAATAATTTATTAGACTTACTTCTTTAAAATAGGTAGTGATGTATTTTTTAAGATTTGTTTTTTTAATGAGAGAGACATGTTTGATTGCATGCATATCCATTCTTTGACCTTTTCCCAAAGTTTTCATCACTTTTTCTTAAGGCTTGAATGTGTTTGCTTCCCCAAATGAAGGCAAATTGAATTTTTGTGTGATATTCTCATCTATTTTCCACCATTGCTATCATTTGTTGAAAATTTCATGAACTTTCTTATCCATATTTAAGCATGAAAATTTTCAACCTACTTCAAGGCATAAGTTATCCCCTTCACTCTTTTTGGGAATGTCTAGAGGAGCATTTCTGTAAACTTGTTGCCATTTCTTCACAAGATCGAAACATCTATTTTATCTCTCTTAACTTGCTTTCTAATCATATACTTTGTTAGTGAAAGAAAGTAATTCCACACATTGGCCTTGAAGACCCCGAAGTTTATTATAAAGTCTCCTTTGTATTATGTCCAACTCATCTTGTATTTCTAGAGCACAATTTACAAACACCTCAACACTTCCCTTCTATGCCTTACAATATTTCAACCTAGTTTTCTATGAACTCTACCATTTTCTTGTATTCATCCATATTTCTTTTCGTGATAAGCATATCAGATTGGTTTACCTTTGTTCTTGCAACTCCAGCTAAAGCCATTTCTATTGGATCCGTCTTCTCTACATTTAGTGTTAGGATATTTAGACACTAAGGAGTTAGTTACGATCAATTTGGTGTAATGTGTTTTTAGGTGAAAGTGTGTTTCTTTATTGTGTTTATTTAGTATGCATTAGTATACATTTGTAGTTATGTAATCTGATGGTCACGATATATTCTAGAAATATATTGATATGAAAATTCATATTCTCCTTGATCTTAATGACTATATTGATCTGTGTCTTAACATGCGATTGGTCCATGATCTCTATTTAAAGCGCATAAAGGGTCATTTGTTGATGATTGATTGTGAGAAACTATTACATACACTTTTTTTTTTTAATTAATAAATTGCCTCAAGTGGCCACATTGGCTAGGGCCATGGATTGTTTCCCTCTTGGAGGGTTTTAACCATGTAAACATAATATTTGATTTGGTTATGTGAGTGATTATTTAAGGTGTTTGTCCTATGTGGGAATACCTTTTTTTGTCGAACATGGTATTAGAGCCTATTTGAAGACCCACTCTCTTTGTTGATCAATATCTTGAACCTGTGTTGCCAAATTTCCGAGTTTTGCTATTTCTATGCATTTTTGGGCCAAGTGAACTATTACATTGCATTTAGAGAACTTCGTTTAGTTGGAAATGTTTTTCGTTTCACATGAAAAGGTTTCCATTTGCCCAAGATACAACCATTTTTTTTCAAATCCAGAGATATAAAGTCTGCATATGCCCTTTTATTTATTTTTATGAGTAATATTTCAGTTTTACTAGTTTTCATCCTTGGTTTTCTATTCTTTCCAGTTTTCATATGCTCTTTGTTGTGTGCTCTATGCGATATTGGGAAATTAGAAACATAGCGGAAAATGTTTTCTTTTCTGCGTATGCTCTTTTCTTTGTGCTTTATGCGAGCTTAACAAATCATAAACAAAGATAAAACTTGCATTTTTGGGGTAAGCTAACTGATATCTAACCCTATTATTGTGGAGATTCGATTTATTTTTTTTGAAATTTCACTTGTTTTTTATGTGCAATCATGTTGAATTTTTTTGGAGGCAAAAATGTAAGCATGCGATTTGAAGAAAAAAACAATAAAAAAGAAAATGCCCCTCCTCCTTCATCAAATATGCTATATATTTTGCATTAGCTCACTTAGTTGAAAGTTACTTTATTTAATAGAAGGTCTTTAGTTCAAGTCTCTCTTTTTTTAAGTTACTTTTTGAAAAAGTTCATGCAATGTTGAGTTATCTCATTAAAGTGCATTTCACTTAAATTATAAAAGAGAATCACTCTAACGTAACCTTAATATTATTTTTTTAAGATACTTTCTACATGTACCTTTAATTTATAAAGTAACTTCATTGTAAAAGTGTTTCTCACTTGTTCTGTGAAAGTGGGTCACTTCATAAGTAGTTTATTTGTAAAAATGATCTTATAAGAAAAGTTAGAGAAGGAAGGGATTTTTTTTTACTTGGCCATCTCATTGTGCATTCATCATCATGTGGGCCAACTTCTACCTTCCATATGGAACTTTGGTTACCGTTTATGCCTTTTTCAAAAAGGGCATAACTTTCACATCTGAAGTCCATTTTTAGTGTCATTTTTTCTTAAATTGCTTATTTTTTCAAGAGCTTTCCATCCATATAGTTAGTTTTAGATTTTCAATCCATATCAAGTGCATATTTTAATATGGCTACTCCAAGTGATGTTCTAATTGTTTGAACATGTGGTTCCATAGTAAACCTCTCCTTGT
>JASDQU010307213.1:23510-37806 GCA_032191745.1 Picea mariana
TTGCTATCAAAATATGTTCCATACATAATTCAGATCACAACTTTCCTTTGTCTCCCTTTACAAAAAAAAAAATTGTTAGCTCTGATAGCACCTAACACAACACCCCTACCTCAACAGGTTCTTCTTGACCTCCCAGTCTTTGGATCTTTCTATTTCCTTGAGCCACAATGGCTCTTTAGTTCCCACTAGAACCCTCGCACATATATCCACAGGTCCTTCTTAGAAGCTATGCCTATTCGAACAAGCACTAGGTGCGAACCTCCACTACACGTGACCAACCGAAGTGACCACGGCCTTCACCCGAAAAAGGTGTTTTGGGTTTCACAACTTCATGATTTCTGTTGCGAGTCCCTCTGACTCCTTTGACTCCCGAAATGTCGAAAGGGATAACAGTTATTTATCTCCTTCCTTATGCCTCAACCATGTGACCTCCAATCTAACCCTGGGGTTCACCTCCAAGCACGTCAGGATTTCACGACCTGGGAGTTCACGATACGATTCTTGTCCTTTCTCTCGAAGTTCAAACTCACGACGTATTCTCCTTAGATCGATGACTCCAATATTTCCATGATCTGATGGTCTATATTGTGTCAGATTTTCATGTATCAAGATTTCACAACTCAAGATCTCCAAGTCACGACTGTCTCCACACTCCAACTCTCGAAATGACGAAATCCAAAACCACAAGATCAACGGCTCCCATTGGTCCCAATCTAACGATGACTATTCCTCCTGAGATTTCAAGTGTTAAAATACACTCAGCCTTAACTTCTCTGATGATCCACTGGATCCAAAAATCCATGACGAATTGATAGTTCTCCCTCTGATAATTTCAATCGTCTGTTCAAAATTTTGAAAAACTTTGCCAAATGACTTGGCGCCCTTCCTTCTGAGCTTTCCTTCTGTGAAACGACTTCGACCCTCATCTTCCCTTCGAACTCTTCAAAGCCTCTATCCTTCCTGAGTTTGGTTCTTGATGCAAATTCAAGGATCCTATGGAATTCTTTCCCACACTCTTCACGGCTTCACGATAATCTCTGATTATCTGAACTTCTCAGTTCAATGCACTCCTTATGACAGTAGCTCTTCAACCATTCATTTGATTGGAAAATCCTAAGACTTAACTCAGCTTGCACACACCTTACATGGCTCTGTGCTATGCTTTCATTTCTGATGGTATGAGAACAACGATATCCCTCCTGAGCTTTCTAAGATAAAACTGAGAACCTTGTCAACGCACTCCTTGTAGAACTTCATTGCACTCATTGTAGGAATTCTTAGGATGAGAAACAATTGAAACTCATATCCTTCCTCTCATGGAATTCATACATTCAACATGAAATCATACACATACACGACATTGAAACAAATTCATAACAGAGACTGAAATTAACTGTAAACATACCATTCAATATATGTAAACAGAATTCATAAACACCATGATGTTGGATCGAAGCTTTCTTATATTAATCCAAGTGCTTTTGTACATGGGTTCTATAGCATCAGCTATATGGTCATACAAATTTTACAATCTCTGTTCTTCTCTACTCTCTCTTTCTCTACATCTCTACAACTTAGTTATAATGAGAATAATGATACATTACAATACATACGAGGGATCTTTCTATAGTTTTCCCTCCTACAACTCTAAGCTATCAAATAGAATTAAAGCCTACATATCCTTTACATTTATTACATTAATTGCCTCCAAAAAACATATGAGAGCAATTCTCAAGATCTGCGTTACAATCTCTAAACCATAAAAGAAAAAATATATTTTTGAGATATTGCATTAATGCTTCAACCTTTCAAATTAAAAACATCTTCAAAATACGTGTTGGTTCATTTCCAGCTGTCCTCCAATTTTGTGCTTTCTTACGATGCTCCTGCATCAGCGTCTTAGGATTCAAACCAAAGGATGAGCCCCAAAATGATAATAGTTGTCCATTCAATGGATGATTAAGTCTGTGTCGTTGATTTTGTCAAACTAGGAACAAGTTAATGGTTAAGCACCCAATTGTTAAACTTTGGTCATGAGTTTTGGTTGTATGGGAAGCACAAGTGATTAGGGGTAAATCCTTAAGCCCGAAGGTATAACCATTGACTTTATGGAGGAACGATACAACAAAAGTGAGGGATCAAAATAATGAAGTAGATCCATACCTGTGATCTATACATGAAGGGCCGGTCAACATAAGTATGACGACAGATTAACTCTCTTATTAATTTGAAGAAATTTTATGATAATGGTATGAATATTAATAGAGGAAGATATTTTGTTAAAATACAAACATTAATTATTATTGTTTTAAATTAAAATTAAAAGGAACATTGGTTCATTTGATCATTTACAAAGAGACACAATGATTCAATGTTATACACCTTTCTGAAAGACTATATAAACCAATAAATATGATGGTAAAGAGGTGTCTTTGTGAGATGATTTAGAAGATCAAATACAAATACAGTCCAAAGAAGAATCCCAAACATTCACATGAAGTGAGGGTGGAAGGGAAGAGCTTTGGAGAATTGGAATCCTTTGGAGGTTTAAGACTAAACAAGGTAGTTGGGGATTCCTGAGAGTTGGTGCTCTAAAAAATAGAGGATTGGTGTCCTCAACAGGTTGGTGCCCAGGTAAAATAATGGATTTGGAGATTAATAGGGTTGTGTTGAGGACACCTTAGTCCCTTAGTCCCTTCTCTTTTCATGCTTGATCCTAAAGTCAATTTTACAAGAATCCTCAACTATTTTTATTCATGGAATTTAGCCATCTTGTTAACAAGCATTTCTATAAAACTCCCAACTTGAATATCCTTACTCATTAAATAAAGTTTCCATATCTCCACAAATGTTCCATTTCTCAAGCTATGAAATCCTATTAGGCTTATTCAAAACTCATGTTTCCATCCTAATAGAATTATTCCAAGTGCAAGGCACTTTAGAGATCATGCACATAGGCATTTTTTGTTCCATCTTAAGCTTGAAGGCTCCGTTCTTCCAATTTTCTCTAACAAGTAGAAGTAATTATCTATAAAGTGAATTTCTAGATCTAGTCACCTCTAGAATATTTTCCCAAAAATTATACTCTTGTCCCATTTTAGTATGTAGTTAAAATTTACAACTCCTAGAGGTTTACTACTCTTTCCCATGCCAATTTTTTTTCACTATTTACTCATGTAATCAAGGTCGGGGACCTTCTTTTTCCATTGGGAGAATAAATACTTGTAATTTAGTTTCTGGTTCTAGCTTGTGACAGTTCTTTTGTAAAAATCTACTTACTAGTCAAGTTAGGTCTTTCTGAAAATTATATATATATTCAACATTGCAAATACTGATAGGTTTTCAGATTATTTTTTTCAATCGTAGTGTTAGTACCTGTAACAATACACTCAACGTTGTTTTTAGAAGCATGACATACCTTTTATATTTCTTAAACTTTTACAACTTTTAGTGTTAAATTGTTAGAATTTTCATTTACAAGAGGAGAGATGAAAGATTTTGAGATCAAGTTATGTTTTTCTTCTCTTTTGATGAAAAATTATCTGATACATGTATCTGTAATTCATGTTGTATGTAGAATAGTCCTCTAATCAAGTGGAAGTTAGTTCTTCTCATTTCAGATTCTTGTGTGTAGTCCCACTGATGTGTACAATATCGTGTTCCTCCATAGAATGTTTTTCTTAACACAACTTTAAGTATGAAGCTTCCACATAATGGGGAGATATGTTATATACCTTAATATACAATAATTATCATATAATACTATTGATGAATAGATATATCTATAGGTTATATCTATTCATAGAGGCTTCTACATTGTATATAAACTCCACACATGCATATGTTGTATGCATCTTATTCAATATGTTTATTTATTTATTTTTGACATGGATGTATTAACCATAGTTAACAAGTTTGGCCAAATTGGTAATTTTTTTTCGAAAATTTGACATTCAGTTTGATTTGTGCACTTATTTTCCCAATTCAAATACGGTATGGGAATTTCTGGTTGACCATGTTTTTAACACAAAAAAAAATAAAAAATAAAAATTAAAAAAAATGGGTAAATTCCAAATGGTTAACAAAAAGTTAAAAACCTAATTCCTTCATTCTTCTGAGGTTCACAGGGCAGAACACTGGGTAGTAGGGATATCAGTTACTGAGGGTTCACTAAGGCGAGCACTGAGATATTCCATTAATAGGGTCCACTGTCCACTGGTCTACCAGAAACAAGCTAGTTTGCAACTTTTCTCACTATTACATAACCCCTATGTTCGTGTCCATGAATTTTTTATTATATAAATAGTTTTTTCACGAATCACAACATAATTTTAAAGAACAAGAATAGTTCAAGAAAATTTCAATTACCTCATAGTGTCTTGGTGATTTGAGATGGGAATGAATGAGTTGGTTAAATGGGTGGGTCCTGAAAGGTCAACCGACTAAAGTATTGATCTAGACAATAAATTTTGAGGGTTCTAATTTCTAACTAACTGAAAGCTCATCATAATTTTAAAGAGAAGGAATAGTTTAAGAAAATTGCAATTACCCCACAGTGTCTTGGTGGTGTGACATGGCAATGACTCCAATCGTAATGGTGAGTCCAACTATGGTTTTTATACCAGCAATTGAGTTAGCACCAGATGGACAAAGAATTGAGCCAAAGTCTATGTGCCTACCGTCAACGCTGCCATATTTGATGCCACAACCACTATCGAACTTGTGTTGGATATGCATGGATCAGTTGTCAATGTATATGGGTCATACTCAGTTCAAAATCCTAAACCCATCATCAGACCCAATTTTACACATGGTAAGCGATATAATATGTTATACACAATCAAATTCAAAATGTCTTAACCGAAAAACTAAATTGGGGAATTCCTCAAGATACCCACTAACATTAGTTTTTCAAATAATCTACACATGACTAACTACACAAATCTCATGAGAAATTCAAAATATTGATATGGAATCAAGTGAAGCACACGAAACATGGTCTAGCTTCCTCTACCACTCCAACCATTGGGTGCATTGAAATATTATTGCTTCCTCTATCACTCCAACCACTGGCTTCCTCAAGCTGGCCTTAACCAATATTATTGCACCAAACTTCGTCAGTTTATTCACCACACCTACATCCCTTTCAACCTTGGAATCCAATAGATAAAATGATCCAACAGTTGTATTAAGATTATTATTGCAGGAAATATTATTTATCCTTGATTAACACATGGATTCCATGGAGATTTGATCCAATGGTTCCACCTGTTGTTTGTCTCTGGATATATGTAATGTCTCCAAGTAGAAGTGTCTGTTGTGTATGCCAATTGGCATACAGAACAACCCACTGGACTTGATGTGTATGCCAATTGGTGCCTATTGTGTATGCCAATTGGCATACAGAGAAGGCCCAATGGGCTGTTGTGTATGCCATTTGGCATACATAGAAGACACGTGTGCATGTTGTGTATGCAAAGTGGCATACAAAGCATCCCATTGGTCCTACTCTGTATGCCAATTGACATACACAAAAGACACAGGTAGGGTAGAGCACATGCCTCTGTTAGTATAAGATGTGCATATAAGTGATAAGATATATAATATTGGTGCCATGCAGTTGCCCCATAAAGAGATTAAATACAATATTCTCAATCTTGAGATTGCAATGTGAAAGTTTTTATTTTACACATTGTTATAGAAAATGTTGCAAGTCATTGTTGTATATGAAAATGGAATTGAGAACCTTTGAAAGTTTAAGAGTGGTTACAATTTTATAGTCTCAGTGATAGAATGGAATTTTCTAGAGTATATGTCTTGCAGTTATGCATTCCAAATTTTAGAAGACATATATGTTTCAATGTAAATGAGAACCTAATGTATTTTCTCTCCATAGATTGATATGATTCAAGCACCAACTTGTTTGAAAGTTTACAAKTTTGTAAATATGKCWTMTTCTATGTCACATTCTATGTACTTATATTAAACCTTGGAAACAAGCATACTTCTAYGCATGGARACACTTTGTACTTTCCATTAGTATCCTTAACATTTTAAATACTTCTTTTCATTTTTGTTTCTGTACTTTGTAAAGTATTTTGGATAACTACTTTGATTTTTGTCTCCGATAGCATATTTTATTTCTCCAAAATGTGTTTCCATTTATTGTAAGTTGAAGACAAATATGTATACCAGATTAACTTCTCTATGATGGTTAATATTCACATGAATGATTATAATATTGAGGCCATATTCACATTTTCTGCATTTTCTAAGATATGAAAATAATACCATCACTAAATAGTAGGGATTTGCTTCTCTCAAGATAAGGAATCTTTTGCTTCTCTAAAAAATTAAGAAACCATTAAATGCTTTTATGTACTCAATTAAATTTCATACTTCTCAATTTTGAACTAGAAATATCGTTGGATTTATCAACAAGGTTAGTAGGAGTTAACATTAAATGCAATGCATCCTTGATGTTATGCACTGCAAGTTTAGAAAATAATAACATGATGAAAATGAAAATAGAAACAATATTCAAAATTATTCAAAACAATAATATGAAAATTTAAAAAAATTCCCTTTTTTGGGGGATTCATAAAAAAATGTTATGACCAAATTTTTTCGAAACCTTAAATATTTTTTGGGGGGGTCATATTATTTATTCTTATAGGAGAGTTGCTTGACTTCCTTAGATGGTATTTTTCCTTCTTTATACTCTCTTAGTATATTAAGAATATCTAGCAATCGACCGATTGAATGCTTTTCTTTTAAGAGTTGTAAGAATTCTTGTACAATGTCTTCATTTTGTCTTCCTTTGTTTGGTTGGTCTTGGTTAGAATTTATGAATAATTTAAGTTCTTCCCTCATAATCTTTTTTTCTTTATCTAGATTTGGAAACTGACTAGACTTCCATGTTTGTCGATCATGTAAGGGGATATTATCCTTCCCTACACTCGATCTAGTGATGACATGTAAGTTCTTCGAATTTAACACTTATTCTTTGGAGATTGCATGTAGGAGGTTGGCATTCTTTTTGTTCATGATCTTATCAAGTATTATTGGACAATATTCTAGTGAATGATCACCAATGCCAGAAATGTTACACAATTTCAAGTCGACCCAATCTCTTATTGGGAAGTCAGGGTTAATGTGGTCGTCTTTCCAGCAATTGTAACAGTAAGTTCGACCTCGACCTTGGAATCCGAATCGACGTCGGCCACCTTGACCACAAGCTTGACCATAATAATCATTTCTTCTCCAGTAGTCGTTATTATGATCGGTTTTTTCGGTATGATAGTCTATATTTGCATTTCTATTTCGTGCATTTAGACGAAACTCAGATGTTTTGTGGTTGTGCATTTCACAGATATGGCACCACATGATATTTTTAAAGTTGTGAGGACAATCTTGTACAATATGGTCGGTCAAAGTTTCACATATATTACAATATGTTTCCACTTGCACTCATCCAACTTCCATTGCTCATGGTACTTGATCTTAAGACTACAAGTATCTTTTGTATGACCATCTTCGCATCATGTGGTACAACACACTTTGCTTCTTCTTAAGGATATATTTTTAATGGTGTGTTATAAATGTTCTTTTTTTTCTTCTAGCCTTTCTGTTGATGAGGAAGTTGATGGGTCATCATCATCCGACTCGACATTTTGTTATTTATGTAAGGTTTCTCCACAGGAGGTTATATCATAAATTCATAATGGAGTTCTGATTCATTCTAGCAATCCAGCTACGTACCATTGTACTATTATACTTTGATCAATTTTTTATAGTATTTGGCTAATTAGATATTTGAAACTTTTGTTGTTTTCACAGACTGAATCGCCTAGTCGTTGCTTTATTTATTTTAGATTTTCTGTGGCTAAGTGTGTAACATATTGGACCTTGAAAAATGATAAGAAGTTTCTCTTTATTTCTAATTTTGATCGGATTTGATTTTCTGTGAAATTGATGAACCATGTTAGAGCACGGTGTCGAAGAGAAACATTGAATTATGCCTTCTGCTTATATTCATCTGAGATGTCTGGTACATCCAATCATTTTTCTCATACAAACCAATGTCTTCTTGGGTCTTTGTCTCCTTCATAAGAGGAATATTATTGAGTCCCATGGCTTCTTTAATAATGCTAGATTTTTGTGATCCTCGACATATCACATTTTTTGACTGAGATGTCATATTCTTATTTGGTTGTTCTTTTGTCGATTTTTCTGCAAAAGAACAACATGACATGTAAGTTCCTCGAATTTACCACTTCTTCTTTGGAGACTACATGTAGGAGGTTGACGTTCTTTTTTTTCATGATTTTATCAAGTACTATTGGACAATATTCTAGCGAACCTGGAGACCAATCTTTTGTCTAATAAAAGATTGGGTCGACTTGAAATTGTGTAACATTTGTGGCATTGGTGATCATTCACTAGAATATTATCCAATAATACTTGATAAAATCATTAAAAAAAAGAACGTCAACCTCCTACACGCAGTCTCGAAAGAAGAAGTGTTAAATTCGAAGAACTTACATGTCATAATTGGACAATATTCTAGTGAACAAAAATGTAGTTGCACCAGATTAAATATGCTAAATAACATTATGGATATAAGAAAATCAATCAAAATTCTCACCAAAGAAAACTCTTAGTCCTGGATAATCATGCATGGTCTATGCATATATGCCATACAATGTAAAATACCTCTACATTGGGATGGGTCTTGATACATCATATATATGTATCCCTTCCCATAATTTTTTAAATTCATCGATCAATGGTTGGAGGTAGACATCCATTATCTTCACTTATATTCTACTAGGGACTATAAGAGCCAACATAAGATGTTCATTATTCATGAATGAACAAGGGAGGATATTGTTAATTCAACCATTATCGATATGCTTCCTCTCTAATATGTGCTCGTTTAGCAGCAAGCTCATAACTTGACATTGTAGTGGGGTGCAACAGTAGATGGTAGACATGTCGCTCATCGTCGTAATCTTGATTGTAAAAATATTGAACATTACATCGATAATATTAGTAACACAATGCATTTAATATGTTCAAACATTATACCAAACATTTACTAGAAGCATGAATTTTTTTTCCCAATACACATATCGAATTAAGTAATACATTTACATTACTTCCATTGAAAATCCAAAAATACAATTACTCAATCATCTTTTTCTTATGCCCCAAGGGCTGTCTCCATAAAATAGATCCAATTCATGTTGTAATATCATTGACCCAAGATGGTTGTTGGAATATGGCATGTTATGATTGGTAGGGTAAAGAAACTCTCATTTGTCATCAAACATCTACTTGCGATATCTTTGTCCTTATAATATCTTGCATAATTTTGGGAGTACTAGAATATATTGCACATCTAAACTCGATCCTGAATCTTGATCCTACAAAATTCAATGAAAACTCATTCAAATGAACCTGCATACATAATATAAATTCAATGAGATAAATTAATTATAAATAAAATATAGACTTATTGCAATCGATGGGAGAGAACTTGAAGGACTTGCAACGATATGGAATGAGGTGGAATCTGAATAATTGGCCATTTGATATTATAACTCTTTTTTTCCTGCATTTCATCCAAAACCATCATCTTGGGAGGCATCAAACAATATAACTTCAAATGTAATTTCGAATGACTTTTAAAAGTTAACAATGTGCCTACTTATATTATGTCACCCTGGTGTGTATCCATACAACAATTGCACCAGTGAGGTGATTTATGATAAGCACCAAAGAGTGGCCTCTGTTACAACCTCCACAAAGAAAAACCTCAACAAATTCTAAATGTAAATGTTTGCATTTGCATATTTTTAATTAAATTGTTTGTCGATGTGTTATTACTTACGAAATGCACCAGTGCTAGTGCACCGACTAACAAAGTTACAAAAAAATAATGTGTTCATTTATATGTGGTTGTTTACATTTAAATTTCAGCACGTCTTATCACCCCGAGTTAGATGGGAAAATAGAGAGCTTCAACCAAGTGATTGAAGACATGTTGAGGATGTATGCTATGGAAAAACCATCAAAATGGGAAGATTACTTACATCTGGTTAAATTTTCTTATAAAAATGGGTACCAAGCATCTATAAGGACAAGTCCTTTTGAGGCACTTTACGAAAGAAGATGCAAAACACCAATAAGTTGGGAAAATCCAACTGATAGGAAAATAGTTTGGCTAGACTTGCTCAGGGATATGGAGGATCAAATAGTGAAGATAAAATAAAATTTGAAGGTTTCCCAAGACATGATGAAAAGTTATGTTGATAAACATAAAACTCCCATGGAATTTTTAGTAGGTGACCATGTATTTTGAAAGTAAAAGAAAGGCAAAGTTCCCTAAGACTGGGGAAGTGCTCCAAACTAGTAGCATGATATTGTGGGTCATTCAAAGTTCTAGAAAGGATTGTTCTTGTATCTTATATGCTTGCATTACCCACATCCATGCATTTTCATAATGTTTTTCATGTATCCTTACTTAAAAAGTATGTACCTAATACTAATCATGTCATTGATTGGAATGTAATTCCGGTGGAACCAGAGGGAGAATTCCAAGTACAACCAGTATGCATCTTGGACCGAAAAATCAAGTAGTTCTATAATCGATTCATAAATCTAGTTAAGGTCCAATGGACCTAGTATGGTCCTGAAGAAGCAACTTGAGAGCCTAAGGATGCTATGTGGGAAAAGTACCCGCATCTATTTTGTAAATTTGTGAACTTTTGATTGTATATATGTATATAATGCACTAAGGACAATGCATAAATAAGGGGGAGGGGAGTGTAATACGCCTAGGTCGAACCCCAATTGAAATGTAATTACAGGTGTTCACATAGGTTGGTGAGCAAGGAACTTTTTGGGCTAGTGAGCCTATTTTGTATTATGTAATTTCACTCTAAATTTAATGTAAAAGAATCACTATTGCAGATCATCCTAAAAGGAAAGAGTTTGGAGGGATACAATCCACTATATGGGAAAGAGGGATAAAGGTCTAGGAAGAGAGCTAAGACATAGGGGCTTAAGCCAAGGAAAATAATGTTAAATATTTTCCAAAGCCACTTTATTGGATATACCAATTTATCCTAAGTCCGTAAAGGGAGGAACCGATTCACCAAGGGGTTCAAAAAGAATTTGAGAGGTGACAGGTGACACTTCATGAGCATGCAAATAAAATATCAAACCTTTGTAGATTTTTCCATTCATTCAACCATGTTGTCTTTCTCTCCATCATTCATGCATCTCCTTGGATGGCATGGCCTTAAAGCTCTGTAGTAGATGCCCGTGGGTAGAGATGCCCATTTACGACCCAGCAAGCCTATCTAACCACAAAAAACAGGAAGAATAAATGCGCCCTTGATGACGATTCTTATTTAATCAAATTAATAGTCGTATTCTGCCCATGTGGTTGAGAGGCCATGATCATCAATCCATCGTTCACAACTATCGAAGTCATCTCGCTTTCAATTCCATCGATTCAATGTAGTTTCAATGTTTTTATGTTTCGTTGGCACACACATAAAGTCCAAAAGAGTGGCCACAATTCTGATGTTCTAACGAAACATATGCATGATTATTAATATTATGATTATTCTACATAATGACATGTTCGTTTATTTCTTAGTGATTTAGCCAAGACTTGGTATCTTTATGCCACATCTACTTGAGTGGCAGGTGGTTTTCACTAGAGTTTGAAATAATAATTTTGGGAAGCTTCTTCTCTTCCATGTTGTTTATATTGTTCTTCTACATTATTTAGTCAAGGCTTGGTATCTTTATTTAATCTCTGCTTGAGTCGTAGATGGTTTTGACTAGAGTTTGAAGTAATTTTGGGAAGCCTCTTGTCTTCCATGTTGTTTATATTGTTCTTCTACATTAGGTACCTAGTTATAMTTGTGYCCTTAAYRAAGGAAAGKCATATAARATATTAGAAWTACAGKAGTARAGAKGATTTYTTTTCTTATTTCATAGCTAAARGTATGTTATTTACARTTTTTTTCAAGTTCATAATAAGTTTTCCACCCTCCATTTATCTTTTTCTCAATATTATTTTTTTAATTAAACTTGTATTATATAGATTTAGATATTTTTATGAAAACACTTCCTCCAAAATATTATTATTATACAAAATTATTATAAATACTATTTTCAAATTTAATTTTCATAACCTTAATTTTATCAATATTAAAAATAATAATAATCCTTAATTGGATTACACATATTTTGTTTTAATATAATTTTGATTACTTTGAAGGTTTCATTTGAATGACGTAATTACTAAGGTTAATACTTAAAAATATATGTTGAATACTTCATATCATATTACATTTATGCAAGTTTAAAAGTGTTAATATATATTTATGCAAGTTTAAAAGTGTTAAGATGGCCTATGCTATGCAAAAAAAATTCGGTTGGGATTGTGTTGAGCGTTGAAATATATGCCAGTGGCCACATTAAAAAGAGAATAGAATGAATTATGTTTAAGATTATATCATTTATTTTACTTTCCTCAATTGTATATCATTTATTTTACTTTCCTCAATTGACAACGGAGATTGATTCTTGATTGTAGCTTTGCTCAATTGACGGTAGTCAATGCAGAGCCTTAAGTGATAAAGATTGAAAGTTTTGAGTTATATATTATATCAATTTAAATGAAATTTAATTTATATTAATATATTTAAGTGATAAAGATTAAGAGTTTTGAGTTATATATTATATTAATTTAAATTTAAATAGATTTTAATTTATATTACTGTATTTAAGTGATAAAGATTAAGAATTTTAAGTTATATATTATATTAATTTAAATTTAAATAGATTTTAATGTATACTTTTCTATTTTAACATGAACATTTTAATTTTTCAATTAATTTATAAAAAAATATTATTATTATTATGATTAAAAAATTGTGTTATTGTAATTATTATTATTGTTATTTAATTTTTTTTTAAAAGATTGTATAATTTTATTTATATAAACATAATTATATTTGACATGTTGTCTATAAAACATTAATATTGTGTTTTATAAGTCCTATAGAAAATAAGACTAGTAGCAATTTTCCCTTATAAATAAAGTCATAAATATATAATGAGAATTTTTTAGAGGTTTTATTTTTACGACCTTTTCAAAAAAATGAGAATTTTTTAGAGTTTTCATTTTTATGACCTTTTCAAAAAATGGTGTTACCATTAGCACCCATTTTTTACATGCTAGTTAAAATTGTGATTTAACAACCTAATGCTAACTCTCCAATGTTCTCATTAATTAGAGGTCACATTTAATGGTTGTTTTTACCTCCATTTTGAAAACTGGTGTTATTAGATGTACAAAAACCCTTAAAATCAAACACAAAATTGAAAAGTGGTGCATAGTAGAACCTTTTTTTTTGTTTTCGGAGTTAAAATTACAACTTGTTTAAAACCACTGACAATTACAATCAAAATCTTAAAATCAACACTGAGTAACAACCTTTTGTTTTATGAGAGGTTAAAATTAAAATTAATTTGAAAACATAACCTTAACAACAAGTATCATTACAACCAAAATCTTAAAATCAACGATTGAATTGAAAAGATGTGTTAACAATATAAACTTTTTTTTTTTTAAACTTAAAATTGCAACATTTTTAAACCATCACCTAAAAAACCGATATTATTGCAAATAAAATAACCCTTTCTCCACCATTACCTTCTCCTTAAAAAATATTGTAAAAAAATAAAATATTCAAAAAAATCAATCTAAAAAAACCCAAATTAAAAAATGATTTAATGTTAAAACCATTAAAAAAAATGAAAACATAAAACTTAAAAATATTCAAAAATTTAAACATTATATAAATATATATAACATTAAAAAAGTAACTTCAAAAATATTTATTAAAAAACACGATACTAAAATATTTTAAAATATGATAAAATAAAGTTTAAAAATAATTAAAAACATACAAAACATAATATAAATATAAAATATCATATAAATATAATACATAATTAAAATATTCTATAATACATATAAAACAAAATACAATATACAATTAAAATATTTTAATTAAAATATTTTGTAATACATATAAACCAAAATATAATATATAATTAAAATATCATATTAACGTTTCATAAATTAATTTGATCTCAATAAATGTTAATCATCATTATCATATAATTTGAAAGAAAGTATATTACATGAACTTTCAATGTTATAACATATAGAAAGAATGTTATCCTACACATACACTACATTTCC
>JASDQU010307213.1:38355-58825 GCA_032191745.1 Picea mariana
CCTCTCATTCCAAATGGTTGTTGTTGTTGGATATCATTTAAGAATACAATTTTTTAAGGTCTACCTATTGGAGGTTTTGGTGTTAATTCTTGGAGCTCTCTCTTTCTTGGTGCATCAAAGATTTTTTGTGATAGTTGAAGACTTTTACTATCTTTAAAGATCAATCCATTGAAGCGTTACTATACCACTTGGAGAGAATATGTTTTAGGGTTTGTTCCTTCCTTATTCTATTGTTAGCTTGGATAAGTGCTCAATCCTTTTCTTTTGTTTTCATCTTGGTTTTGTGCCAAGGTTATTTATTTCAAGTTATAGTTGATATTGTTGGTTAATGTGTTTCCCTTGTTGAATCCCTTCTTCTAGGGCCTTGGTATTCATACCTTATGTTGATTAGATAGGATATTATTCTACCATAGGGGTTCTAGTCTCTTAACTATAATCCTTAACATAATAATGACCAATTCTTAGAGGGGCATACTTCTCAACCCCATAATCCCTAGTGAAAAAGGCACTTGTCTTCTCCCAAAAACCAACCTAAAAAAACTAAAACATAAAATATTTTATTGTTTTGTTTTGTTTAGAAAGAAATATAACGATGAAAAATCAAAGAAAAACTTGATTTGTTTTTATTTCCTAATCTAGTGCATAGATCATTTATTATTTCATTTCCTAGACAACTTTTATTAAGGGTTTGCGCTTAACTATTTATCTCTAACTGTAAGAAGGAAAATCATCCCTATAAATTGTTCTTCAATATTTTATCTAATGTGTTTTTGGATTATTTAAGGATTTATCATATTCGAAATAAAAAAAAATAAAAAATAAAAAGAAATCAAGTTTGGAGAAACCATAAGGCTAGGGTTTGATGCTCAAAGGTTCATATCTTCTCATAATTAGCTTATATTTCATTTATAGATTGTTATTACAGGGATATGGAAGAAACGATTCAGCGAGTCAGCGAGTGTCTATTTCAAACTCTGAACTGTGAAAAAACCAGTCAACCGCCATGGATGATCCAGGCAAACCAGGAGATCCAGTGCCTCAAAGCGTCCCTTCCTTGGTGTCTCCCTGAGATCTTGTACTGCTCACGTACTCTCTTATAGCAGTATTGTGTGCTTCTGACTCCGCACTATTCTGTCATCCCGTTTATTCCTCCATTTTTTTTTGTCTTCTTGTAGTTTCTCTGACTCATTGGTTTCCAGGTCTGTCTGGCTACGCAGTTTGGTATCTGTTTCTTCTCAACCCATCTTTTTCACCCCACTGGCCCACCTACTTTCTTTCTCTCCGCTTCTGCCTTTTCTAGTGATAAAAGGTAGGTTGCCTGAATCCGATCCATGGATTCACGAACTCATCCTCTGGTGGAATCTTCCGATGACCCTTTCTGGAATCAACCGAGAATCTTTGATAAAGTCGACGCACTCATTTCCAACTCGCAGCACCTTCCCTCCAATATTTTCTTTTCAAACTCCCAAACTGTTCCTGTGGTGTCCCCTGTGGAACAGTCATGTTCGTTGAATACTGATCCTCCCGCCACTGACAACACCTTCCCTGCGCCCGATGCCGCTCCCACTACCCATAAGTCAGCTTCTAGTCGAAAAGCTCGGAAAACTAAAAGGAAATCTGATCGCCTGGTGCTGGGAGACGGTGTGGGATTGGAGGAACTTTGCAAAATGTCTACCTGCGCCCTGGTTGGCAGGGTCTCCTATAAAAGTATGAATCCACAGCCGCTGGAGGAATGGATTAAGAAAAAATGGCTTCCTCTCCTTGGTTACTCGCCGGTGGTTCAATATCTCAAGAAAGGTTGGTTATGTTTTCACTGTCAATCTCCTGATGATGCTTCTCTTTTATTGTCCTCTCTGTGGGTCTTTGGTGGAAGTAGCCTCATGCTCAAACGCTGGAGGCTAGCTTTCGATCCTGATTCCGATTACTTCAGTCACAGACATCTGTGGGTGCTCCTCCTGGGACTCCCACTTCACCTCTGGAATGAAGGTGCCTTGAAAGCAATAGGTAATGCTTTAGGCAAGTTTATAGCTCTGGACCCTCATAATCTTAACAACTCACTGAGGACTATGGGAAGAGTGCTGGTGGAGATTGACGTTACCGCAGGGTTGCCTGAAAACTTGGAGATAGATTGGAGGGGTCGTAAACTGCTCCAGAAGATGGACTATCTCGAGTTACCCTTTCGGTGTAACCTTTGAAGGGAAACCGGTCACCTTCGTAGATCTTGTCCTGGTAAGTCCTCCTTAGACCTTTCGGAGGATTCTGATCTACACCTCAACCCACATGAATATCCTACTGCTGATCCCGCTCTTGCTTATTTGAATGTCCCCTCTGACTCTACTGCTCATCCTGATACTACTGTTGACGTCTCTCCTAGGACTAAATTACATCTGCTCTATCCTGCTCTTTTCTCTTCCCTTTCGGCGTCCGAGAAGGAGTACATTGATAGTTTATCCTGGCTCACTACACACTCCGCTTCAAATTCCCCCCTACAAGTGGCTGCGCAGCATCCCTTACCAGACTCCTCCCTCCCCGAAGTCCCCGACCCACTCTCGAACTCTGTTTGTGCTGCCAATTATTCAGTCTCTGCCCTCCATCTGACCCTGCGATCCTCCTCTCCTCCGACTAACCTCCCTAGCTCTCCTCCCTCTTTTCCGGTGCTTCCAAGATACAACCAGACTGAGCTGGATGATGTCACACTTCTAGAGGAGCTAAATACATCGACTCTTTCTTCCTTACTTTCGGCTGATACTGTACAGCTTCTGGTGTATCGTGGGAAGGACCTCCTCTTGCCTACTTCAGAGGCTGGTACCTCCGCCCCCTTACCTTTGGACAAGGATGTAAAGTCTTATGCCTGGTCGAGAGGGATTAGCTCGGAACTCTCCCCTCTCCATACCAGAAGTTCCAGAAAGAAGAAGGAGATTTTGAGCTCGCAGCATTCGGATTTAGCTCCTTCTACTCATGACAGCAAGGCCCTTAGAGCACAGAAAGCCTTGGCTCGTTCCAAGTAATGCTAGTTCTCTCTCTTAATATACGAGGGATTGGAGGCACTCTCAAGGCTGCCTCCTTCAGGAGATTATTAGAGTGTTCAAAGCCCGATGTCTTATTTCTTCAAGAGACTCTCTCGACTGACCACAAAGCCAGAGATTTTGTGCATCTTTTCCGACCTTCGTGGGTCTCAGCAGTGGTAAATTCCATTGGATCTTCGGGCGGTTTGCTGGTGGCTTGGGATCCCAGTATTTATAATTTGAAACCCTTCCTTTCTAGTGGGGGAATCCTGATCCTAGGCAGATGTCTAGCTTCAAAACAGGATGTTGCTTTACTTAATATCTATGGGCCCTGTATGGATAAACAGAAATTCTGGACAAACCTTGATTCTATTGGTCTTCTCTCCATCCCAAATCTCATTATTGGGGGAGATCTAAATTTTATTCTTTCGGAAGATGAAAATTGGGGTGGATCCTTCTTGCCGGGACCTTCCGAAGATTTCCTCAAAAGGCTCTTTGATACAAACAATCTGATTGATGTTCGGCCGAATCGAATAACCCCCACTTGGAGAAATGGGCGGTCTGGACCTGCTGTGATTGCTAGACGACTGGATCGCTTCCTGATCGCTGAAAGTATCATAACATAGTCGGGCTTCCCATCTTCGTGGGTTGAGTTCCCCTTTGTGTCTGACCACGCGCCTGTTCTCCTTCAGTTACGGTTTCCAACTCTACACCCTTCTTCTCCTTTTAAGTTCAATCATCATTGGCTCTCGTCCGAGTCCTACTCTGCTTTAGTTGATATGGTTTGGAAGGATCCCTCGTTATCAAGCTGAAGTAAATCCTCAAAGGCGCCTTGTCTGGAAATTGAAAGACCTCAAGTACAAATCGAGAGCTTGGCTCCAGGATGTTAAAGCTTCTCAAAAATCAAGTTTAATTAAGCTGGAATCGGAAATTTCCCAGCTTATACAGTCTTCGTATATTACTTCTCTGTCCATGGAGGAATCGACTACACTAAAGAATCTTGAGACAAATCGAGCCTCCCCTCTTCTTTCGAAAGAGAATAGGTGGAGATTGCGCAGCCGCGCGATTTGGTTAAAGAGTGGTGATGCTAACTCGAGTTTTTTTCATAAAGTTGCCAGCTTCAATAGAAACAAGAAGCACATTTGGTCGATTAAAGGCGGTGGTGATGATTTGATAAGTAGTCAAAGTGCTCTCCAGGACGAGGCTGTCTTGCACTTTAGTTGCCTCTACAAAAAGGCCTCTAATCTCGACCTTCTGGGGATGGTGTCTACGACCAATCTCTTTCCAAACTTTGTCTCTGCTGTTGAGGTTGCCGACCTGTACAAACCTGTTTCCCTGTCCGAGTTAAAAAATATTCTACTCCACTTCAATTCGGAAAGAAGTCCCGGCCCTGATGGCTGGTCGACAGAATTTTCCTGTTACTTTTTTGACCTTGTTGGTGCAGATCTTCTCCAGATGGTGGAGGACACCCGTATCACTGGAAAGATTGTAGGTAGTCTCAATTCTACTTTCCTTTTCTTGATACCGAAAGAATGTAACCCGCTCTCCTTCAGTGACTACCGCCCGATCTCCCTCTGCAACCTCATTTACAAGTTAATTGCCAAGGTTATATCCAACCGGATCAAGCCTTTCCTCGAAAGGAGACTCTCAGCAGAGTAGTTAGGTTTCCTGCGAGGCAGAAGGATTCAGGATGCGATCGAGGCTGCCCATGAATGCATCCACAGCATCAAAAAGAAAAATTTAAAGGCTCTGGTTATGAAACTTTATCTCAAACAAGCTTTCGATTGTGTAGATTGGGAGTTCTTAAGATTAATTCTACACTCAGTGGGGTTTGATGAATTGTTCATCAACTGGATTATGTCCTGTGTCTCTAGCTCAAATTTCGCAGTGTTGATTAATGGAGAGGCATCCAGTTTTTTCAAAAGCGAGAGGGGGCTCCATCAGGGATGCCCACTCTCCCCCTACCTCTTTATTCTGATTATTTAGGGTCTCAGCCTTCTTCTCTCTAAAAAATTTTCTGAACACCACATCTCCGGCATAAAGGTATCAAAACTCATTAAAATGGTACATCTCTTGTTTGTTGATGATGTTCTTCTCATGTCAAAGGCAGAGTTATCTGAGTGGTTGGTTATACAAGAGGTGCTCCAACTATTCTGTTCCATATCAGGTTTATCTATTAATTTCTCAAAATCTTCTGTACACTATTGGGGTCTTTCGGAGGCCGAGCTTCTTATTCTCAAGGATGCCATCCCTTACACTTTTGTAAATCTGAGCGATGGCTTCAGGTATCTGGGGTTCCAGATGAAATTGGGAGCCTCCTCTCCGGATGATTGGAGATGGCTGGTGGCTCGTTTTGAAAGAAAGATAAATTTTTGGTGTAACAAATGGTTGTCCCTGGGTGGCCGATTTATCTTGATCAAGTCGGTTTTGGAATCTCTACCTGTCTTCTGGATGTCCTTGCAAAAAATTCCAAACAAGATCATCAAAATTCTACGGAGACACATTTTTTATTTTCTGTGGAATAGTCATCTTCGACACTTTCATTTTCATTTGTGCAGCTGGGATGTTCTGTCAAAACCTCGGCGAAATGGGGGATGGGGCCTCATGAATTTGTCCACTTTCAATATAGCCCTCGCGAATTCATTCTGGAGGGCAGTCTCTATTGATAGTATCTGGCATCATATTATTGCTGACAAATACTTGGGTTCTCTGCCGCTTGTTACTTGGATCCGTAAGTCTTCTTTCCAGCTGAGAGAGGCTTCTACTTTCTGGAAGGGTCTGGTTGCTTCCATTCCAGTCCTTCTTCACTGGTTTGTGTGGAAACCAGGAGCGGGTACAGATATATGCATTGGTGGCGACAAAATGCTTGGTATGGGTGACCGGTCGTTCCTCTCCACCGAGTTGAGATCACAGCTCCAGCAACAAAAACAATTTCACCTTGCACAGGTCAGTTTACAGTCCGACAGTCGCACTCTTCCTGACAGATGGCGGGACAGTGGGGAACTACACCTAAGTGGATCGTTAGCCATTGAATGGGACCACTATTCTTCTGCCCTTAAAGCCGCGGGTATCTCTCTTTCTCCCTTACCTGATACTCTTCAGTGGGCTGGTGGCGATGCCACGGGTAACATTACTGTAAAGAATCTATATAACGCTTTACTCAACCAACAGTTCTTTGATGTGGATCGATCTTGGTTCTCTCTCCTCTGGCGATGGGATATTCCCCTTAAGCTCAAGATTTTTATCTGGCTCGCAGGTAAGGAGAAGCCGCTTACTTGGGATGCGCTTCGTCGGAGGGGATGGGACGGGCCGGGGATATGCCCTCTCTGTTGCAGTGCGGCTGAGGATATCCACCATTTATTGGTTTATTGCTCCTTCACTCAGACGGTCTGGTCACATGTGCTATCACACCTCTCGCTGTCTTTATCTTGGAGCGGATCCTCCTTCTCTCACAGCTTCACTCGGTGGCTGGCACTATCCTCTGCGCCAAATATCTTACCAGTTCTCATTTGCTGGCAAATTTGGTCCGCTCGAAACCGTGCAATTTTTTATTCCTGTCCACCTTCTTCTCGCGCAGTGTTTCACAAAGTCTTGGCCTCCTTCCATTGGAAACAGCCAACGCTAAAGTCTCCATCTTCCAATGTCTGCGATCTCAATTTGATAAAAGACTACACCGTGGCATTTTTCGATGGCACTGCTCTGTCCAATGGAGGTAGTTGTGGGGCGGGGGGACTCTTCAAAACCCACCCGTCTAGGACTACCATGTGGTTCTTAAACTGCAGAGATGGCACAAACAATAAGGCCGAGCTCCTAGGTTTATGGGCCTCCCTCTTTCTGGCCTCCCGCTGGTCTATCAGTCACCTCCATGTCCTTGGTGATTCGCGTATTATCATTGATTGGATCTCTCAAAAATCCAAGCTCCAAACAGTCCACAATGATAGCTGGAAGGATAAAACGATGGAGCTGTTAAAATCCTTCACCGATGTCAATTTCCACCATATTCCCAGATCTTATAATAGTGAGGCGGATGCCCTCTCGAAGAGGGCTTTAAATGAAGTGGTTGGCAAGCTCTCGGTTTTCCATAAGGATAGCGGGATTGTGAGTCCCATATCCTCTATAAATGTATTTGAATGATGTGGACTGTTTTTCTATTTTGTGTTTGTGTATGGCTGGACTTCGGGATCCTACTCGCTTGCTCCTATCTGCTGGGATGTTTCCCCTTGGGGTCATTTTGTTTTGTTTTGGGATCCTATCTGTTAGTGTGTTGTCCTTGTTTCGGTCACAGCTGGCAGACTGCTTTGTAAAGAAATTTATACTTCATATAAATTTGAACAATTTTCTCTTGGAAAAAAAAATTGTTATTACAAATTTATGTTACATATATAGTGGTGAAATTAATCTTCTAATTTATTATAATAACTTATCTTTCATTTGGATATTTTATTGGGAAATTCTAGTACTTACATTGGAAACCCTAAAGAGGACTCACCACATATTTTTTCAAATTCTTTCTTATTTCATTTTTATATGTATTTAGAACTTGATTACATTTATTAGGCTGTTACGTCATAGAATATATCCGTCCCTTCAAAAAGAATTTGAGAGGTGCAGTGGCACTTTATGAGCATGCAAATAAAATATCAAACTTTTGTGGATTTTTCCATTCATTCAACCATGTTGTCTTTCTCTCCATCATTCATGCATCTCCTTGGATGGCATGGCCTTAAAGCTAAGTAGCAGATGCCCGTGGGTAGAGACGCCCATTTAGGACCCACCAAGCCAATCTAACCACAAAAAACAGGAAGAAAAAATGCGCCCTTGATGACGATTCTTATTTAATCAAATTAATAGTCGTATTCCGCCCATGTGGTTGAGAGGCCATGATCATCAATCCATCGTTCACAACTATCGAAGTCATCTCGCTTTCAATTCCATCGATTCAATGCAGAGCCTTAAGTGATAAACATTGAAAGTTTAGAGTTAGATATTATATCAATTTAAATGAAATTTAATTTATATTAATATATTTAAGTGATAAAAATTAAGAGTTTCGAGTTATATATTATATTAATTTAAATTTAAATAGATGTTAATTTATATTAATGTATTTAAGAATTTTAAGTTATATATTATATTAATTTAAATCTAAATAGATTTTAATGTATATTTTTGTAGTTCAACATGAACATTTTAATTTTTCAATTAATTTATAAAAAAATATTATTATTATTATGATTAAAAAATTGTGTTATTATAATCATTATTATTGTTATTTTTTTATTTTTTTTTAAAGATTGTATAATTTTATTTATATAAACATAATTATATTTGACATATTGTTTATAAAACATTAATATTGTGTTTTATAAGTCTTATAGAAAATAAGACTAGTGATAATTTTCCCTTATAAATAAAGTTATAAATATATAATGAGAATTTTTTAGAGGTTTTATTTTTACGACCTTTTCAAAAAACGAGAATTTTTTAGAGTTTTCATTTTTACGATCTTTTCAAAAAATGGTGTTGCCATTAGCACCCATTTTTTACATGCTAGTTAAAATTGTGATTTAACAACCTAATGCTAACTCTCCAATGTTCTCATTAATTAGAGGTCACATTTAATGGTTGTTTTTACCTCCATTTTGAAAACTGGTGTTGTTTTTACTTAAAATTGCAACATTTTTAAACCATCACCTAAGAAATCGATATTATTGCAAATAAAATAACCCTTGCTCCACCTTTACCTTCTCCTTAAAAAATATTGTAAAAAGATACAAAATTCAAAAAAATCAATATAAAAAAACCCAAATTAAAAAATGATTTAATGTTAAAACCATTAAAAAAAATGAAAACATAAAACTTAAGAATATTAGAAAATTATATATAACATTAAAAAGTAACTTCATAAATATTTATTAAAAAATACAATAGTAAAATATTTTAAAATATGATAAAATAAAGTTTAAAAATAATTAAAAGCATAATATAAATATAAAATATCATATAAATATAATACATAATTAAAATATTCTATAATACATATAAAACAAAATATAATATACAATTAAAATATTCTATAATACATATAAAACAAAATATAATATATAATTAAAATATCATATTAACTTTCAATAAATTAATTTGATCTCAATAAATGTTAATCATCATTATCATATAATTTGAAAGAAAGTATATTACATGAACTTTCAATGTTATAACATATAGAAAGAATGTTATCCCACACATACACCCCATTTCCATATGTTATAATATAGAAAAAATCACTATAATATTATAACGGTTGGAGTGTTTCATGACTTATTTTGACTTGGAGGATCATTTTCCACCCTTTAGAGATGTTCTTTTTTTGATATATGGACATGGTCATACCTTGCAGATATCATTTGAGGAATTTTGATGCATGATTAAAGGAGTTGTCGACTTCTTGGGGGTATTTTCACTTCATCTGTGAGGTCATTCCACCTTTGGGGGATATACACTAGCTTATTTCTTCCTTGGAAGCCTTCTACACGATGATTTAAGGATTATCCAATGCATTTTGAAGGAAACATTTAGCCTATTCACCAAGTCAACTCGACAACACCCTCTCTTAGAGGGTTTCATGTATGTGTGGCATGTCTTACTTGTATTTTGACTTAGTCTCCTTCACTATGAGGATGAAAAGTTGCTTTTGTAGATCTACTAGGATAAATTTAGGGATGTTAGAAAATAATAAAGAATGAGTAGGATGTAGGAGCCTCGTCTATAAATATAGGGCCTTCTCTCATTCCAAATGGTTGTTGTTGTTGGATATCATTTAAGAATACAATTTTTTAAGGTCTACCTATTGGAGGTTTTGGTATTAATTCTTGGAGCTCTCTCTTTCTTGGTGCATCAAAGATTTTTTGTGATAGTTGAAGACTTTTACTATCTTTAAAGATCAATCCATTAAAGCATTACTATACCACTTGGAGAGATTATGTTTTAGGGTTTGTTCCTTCCTTATTCTCTTGTTAGCTTGGATAAGTGCTCAATCCTTTTCTTTTGCTTTCATCTTAGTTCCCTGCCAAGGTTATTTATTTCAAGTTATAGTTGATATTGTTGGTTAATGTGTTTCCCTTGTGGAATCCCTTCTTCTAGAGCCTTGGTATTCATACCTTATGCTGATTAGATAGGATATTATTCTACCATAGGGGTTCTAATCTCTTAACTATAATCCTTAACATAATAATGACCAATTCTTGGAGGGGCATACTTCTCAACCCCATAATCCCTAGTGAAAAAGGCACTTGTCTTCTCCCAAAAACCAACCTAAAAAAACTAAAACATAAAATATTTTGTTGTTTTGTTTTGTTTTGTTTAGAAAGAAATATAACGATGAAAAGTCAAAGAAAAACTTGATTTGTTTTTATTTCCTAGTCTAGTGCATAGATCATTTATTATTTCATTTCCTAGACAACTTTCATTAAGGGTTTGCGCTTAACAATTTATCTCTAACTGTAACAAGGAAAATCATCCCCATAAATTGTTCTTCAATGTTTTATCTAATGTTTTTTTGGAATATTTAAGGATTTATCATATTCAGAATAAAATAAAAAATAAAAAAAATCAAGTTTGGAGAAACCATAAGGCTAGGGTTTGGTGCTCAAAGGTTCATATCTACTCATAATTAGCTTATATTTCATTTATAGATTATTAGTACAAGTTTATGTTGCATATATAGTGGAGAAATTAATCTTCTAATTTCTTATAATAACTTATCTTTCATTTGGATATTTTATTGGGGAATTCTAGTGCTTACATTGGAAACCCTAAAGGGCACTCACCACATATTTTTTCAAATTGTTTCTTATTTCATTTTTATATGTATTTAGAACTTGATTCTGACATTTATTGGGCTGTTACATCATAGAATATATCCGTCCCTAGTGAAATCATCCAACATGTGTTGCTTACAAGTGGATTTCCTCTCTCTTGGATGGTTTTATCTTCACTTCAAATAGAAAATTTCTATGTTAATTTATTAAAAATAACATATTTTGAAGTGGTGGATAGAATAATCTTGTCCTTGTTCTAGTATACAATAAATTGGTAACCAAAGCACACATTGCACCATTTATTTATCCTAGTTGATTATACTCTTATTTCCCTAAAGTAGCTTAAAAGTGATTATTTCCTCTTTAAAGTTTCATTTGTTGAGTGGTAGTCATTTAATTGTAAATTTGAAGTTGTTTACATTGTTTATATTTCATATCAGATTTGGCACACACATCCATTAGCTCCTAACTCTCTTTCTCAAGTCAATATATTGATGGTTTATGTTATTGTTAATAACTTGTTATCTTTCAATCATTTAATCACTTAAGGGAATCCTTGTGCATCTAGTTGTTATATATTTCATGAATTCTTTGAAGTAAAACATAATATTTCATGGTAATTGATTCACTAATAGGTTTACTTAATCAAATAGGGATAACCCCTTGGATTATAGGAGCTATCCTAAAGTGAAGGGGGAATTGTATTGAGATGATAGTGGTGCATTTCCCATCTTGTTTCCCCAATTTATCACCTATGTTGGGAATTTTCACAATGGTGCTAGTTCAGGTGGTAACATGAAACCGTTTTATTACGATAAGAGTAGTAGGATTCAAGATTTTGTTTTCTATATAGACTAGCGAGGAAATCACCCATTTGATCCTCTTCCTTTCTAACTAAATCTACCCCACAAGACCTAAAAAGAAAAAATTATGAATTATTTATTTTCATAGGGGGTGTAGGATTTTTAGACTTACACATTACCACCGATATCTCTCTTCCATCCTTGTCATCTTCCAAATTCCATGGCAACAAAATTTTTGTGTCCATAAAGTTTTGAGCTTATATCAGAGGGGGTCCCTTTGTTCATGCTACATTTGATGAATTATCCTAAGAATCCATCACAACCCTAGGATCATGTGAAAAAGCATTCAAAACTTCTTTAAAATGTATTTTCTCCTCATTTTTTCACATATATCTTCCTTCAATTTGGTAATGGAAATTTGGCCACTAGATTTACTTAAACAAGACATCTCGCACACCTAAACAAAATTCCTTCATAATCAATGTATTGATAAATTATCCCATATCCCCTTCTACTAATCATAAAGTCAGCTAAACCCCTTTTCAAATACAATCCTACTAGAATTCAACCCATCTTCATGTAACTAAAGTCATAGTAGGAATTATCAACCTCATAAAAGGTACCTAGTGAATTTTGAATCTGTACAAACATGTCATCCGATCATAAAACCAATGTAATCCATAGAAACCATACCTAGACCAATAAATGTTTCATTTGGCTTGATCCAACATCAAAATCCAAGTAGCATTTTTTTAAAAATAGGGGTTGTTTCCCACTTCCACCAATTACATATGATTCTATAAACCTTGGTCAAGGATTGAAATATCCACACCATCCACCCTTTTAATAAAGAATACTTAACGGGGATTAACCTACAACTAGTTCAGATTTTTCTCATGTCTAATCCTTAAAGTATCGCTTCCCATTATTCTACATATAAAGCATTCATTAAGGGCCTAGTTTAGTGCCAATGATAATTTTAAGGATGGAATTTTTTCTCAAATTGTAGAAACCTTGGCGAATCTTACTAGTCTTTAATATGCAAACTATAAAATGTTGGCAATATTTTTGTAAAAATATTAAAATTTATAAGGATTTTATATAGCTTCTATAAAATGTGGGCTTTGTTTAAGGTAAGATAATTTTATTCTATAGAATTTGGGCTAATAAAATTTAGAAACCCGAATCTTTATTTTGGAAAAGGCATGGAAAATTAGCCCATGAGTGAAATTTAGCCCCTAAAATCATCCCAAGTTCACTAACCCTAGGGTCTCATGTAATTTTATTTTTAACATAGGTGTGGGTTAACCAAATCCTACTTCCACTTAATACATTTGTATCACATATTTTCCTTCTTAGTCTCCCCAATCCCCACAACCTCTAACTTCTAAAATCCTAAACAATTTGCTTCAAAGGAAGATAACTCACTCATAATTCATAATGAATCATATCACTGATGAAATCTAGGCTTGTACTTCACTCTTCATTTCCATCCTTACTTGGGAGAGGGGAGTCAAAAGTTTCATATGTAAAATTTAGTGAAGTTGTGGTAGGTGACTTTATTGCTTAAAGAGTTTCCACATGTGACAAGTGTAACTCCTCATCTAGATTGATGTTGTGAGCATATGTCCCAATAACCAAAAGATCTACTGAGGTGTACTACTCATTTGAAACCATAGCCTTGCATTGGATTCATCGGGTCCTTCCTGCGCCCCCTAAACTATCAAACCATTACATGAAGTTACGTCATCGTTCTTGTGACCACCAGAATGTGCTTTCACAAGTTCAATGATAATTTCCAAGGTCTCCTCCTCTAGTGTGTTTATTATCATGTGGATTTTGTTAGTATGAGATAATGCATACCCAAATGGATTAATCACCAAACTAAACTAGATATTCTATCACTCTAATGGATCATTTGAAAATATATCACCTCCTCCTACAATGTCAACACATATAACCAATCCCTCCTCCCATAGATCACCAAAAATTCAAGATAATTATGGAATATGTGGAAATAAAGGTTGAATTTATGATATTTGGAAATTCGGGGTTGTAGAGATCTATATTACCATCTATATAAATCTTAGCTATGTTGGACATGATATTAAGGTGTTGGAATTGATGTCAAAGAGGGCCAATATGATCATTTTTGGATATGATGTTATGGTATTGGCATTGATGTAGAAAGGGTTAATATGGGCCTATCATCTAGATAAGTCCATTTAGACTATAACTCTATTAAATTACCATGCTATACTTATTGCAAAAGTATTAACCCTGATGAGGTTATTACATATGGATCTAAAGTGTAGGATGTTATTTTAAGTAGATAAAGGTGTTGACATTATTGTCTAGAAGAACTCTATCTGGTGTTATGTCTATTCCATCTATTGAAACAGTGAAAAAAAAATCTGGCACAAACAATGAATATACATGTTAATGTCTACAGGATTTTAATCCTCTAGGTCACATCTCAAAATCTAATTGTTGAGGAAGCTCTCTTAAAATCAAAAGGTGAAACTAATGAAGCAATGTAAGAATTTGTCTGTAGTATTGTGCAGAAAAATAGCTCTACTCTGATGCAATGTTTTGAACAATTGAAAGGTTGTAATCATTTTTTTAAATACAAGAATATTGATGCTCTTATCGTCATTATAGGTGAAAAATGATTGGCAAGATTCTTACTTTTGTCATTATATCACTAGACCAAGCTACAAAAAGCATAAAACTATGGATCAACATTGAACAAATGGAGGTTGAAGCTGGATCATTGGATCATTGATCATCACAAATGTGAACTGTCAGATTATGGTTATAAATCCAGGAAGAACCTCAACCATCCACCCAACAGTTGATTAAATTCTAACCATCGGATCAAGATGCCATAAGCAATAAATCATTGGATGAAATGGAGTCAGTAGATAAACTTATAAACATGATCAACGTTGGATATGGATTTCGCATAGTAAATAAGCACACAAGTTATTGTGAGATTGGGTTGTGAAATAACATGGACCATTGATGGCTAATCCATAAATCGTCAAATGATTGATTTCATGGACTTGGAATCTGACGCAAGACCCCTACCTCAGCAGGTTATGCTTGACTTCCTGGTATTTGTATATTTCTATTTCCTTGAGCTGGAATGGCTCTTTAGTTCCCACTGGAGTCTTCGCACATATATCCACATGTCCTTATTAGGAGTTACGTCTGTCAGCCTACAGTTCATCCCACCACAGTGTTGCATGCCCTTTCAGTCTAGTGACAACATGTTTTACTTTCTTATCTTCTTCGATATCCTCATAGTCGAAGTATTTATCCAGAGCTCTAAACCAATCTAATAGCTCCTCAACATCTAAGTTGCCTTCATACATTGAGATGTCGACTTTTTCTCTGGCCCCTATTCTTGCAACAACTTTGAATAGATGTTCCTCTGCAGCATCTTCGACTACAACTTATTTTTTGGATCAAACCTCAATTTCATTTTCAACCTCACTGATATCTCCAGTATTAGTTGTTCTCCTCTGTGTTGTCTCCATAGCATATAATCGAGCATAGAGTTCTCTCATTTCCCTTTCCATAGCTGGATCGGGCATTGGTCTCTCTTGACGTCTTCGTGGCATTGTTTTTTTTTTTTAAATCTGTTCCATACATAATTCAGATCACAATTTCCCTTTGTCTCCCTTTACCCCAAAAAAAAATTGTTAGCTCTGATACCACCTAACACAACACCCCTACCTCAACAGGTTATGATTGACCTCCCTATCTTTGGATCTTTCTATTTCCTTGAGCCAGAATGGCTCTTTAGTTCCCACTAGAACCTTCACACATATATCCACAGGCCCTTCTTAGAAGTTACGCCTGTGCGAACAAGCACTAGGCGCGAACCTCCACTTCACGTGACCAATCGAAGTGACCACGAACTTCACCCGAAAAAGGTGTTTCGGGTTTTGCAACTTCATGATTTTTGTTGTGAGTCCCTCTGACTCCTTTGACTCCCGAAATGCCGAAAGGGATAACAGGTATTTATCTCCTTCCTTATGCCTCAACCATGTGACCTCCAATATAACCCTCGGGTTCACTTCCAAGCATGTCAGGATTTCACGACCTGGGAGTTCACGATATGACTCTTGTCCTTTCTCTCGAAGTTCAAACTCGTGACTTCTTCTTAGTTTAGTGCATTCCTTGCGACAATAGCTCTTCAACCATTCATTTGATTGGAAAATCCTAAGACTTAACTCAGCTTGCAAACACCTTGCATGAATCTGTGCTATGCTTGCACTTTTGATGGTATGAGAACAACGATATCCCTCCTAATCTTTCTAAGATAAAACTCAGAACCTTGTCAATGCACTCCTTGCAAAACTTCATTGCACTCATTGCAGGAATTCTCAGGATGGGTAACAATTGAAACTGATATCCTTCCTCTCATGGAATTCATACATTCAACATGAAATCATACACATATATGACATTGAAACAAATTCATAAGAGAGACTGAAATTAACTATAAACATACCATTCAATAGATGTAAATAGAATTCATAAACACCATGAAGTTGGATCGAATCTTTCTTATATTAATCCAAGTGCTTCTGTACATGGGTTCTATAGCATCAACTATATGCTCATAAAAATTTTACAATCTCTGTTCTTCTCTACTCTCTCTTTCTCTACATCTCTACAACTTAGTTATAATGAGAATAATGATACATTACAATACATACGAGGGATATTTCTAGATTTTTCCCTTCTACAACTCTAAGCTATCAAATAGAATTAAAGCCTACATCTCCTTTGCATTTATTACATTAATTTCCTCCAAAAAACATATGAGAGCAATTCTGAAGATCTGCGTTACACTCTCTAAACCATAAAAGAAAAAATATATTTTCCAGATATTTCGTTAATGCTTCAACCTTTCAAATTCAAAACATCTTCAAAATACGCGCTGGTTCATTTCTAGCTGTCCTCCACTTTTGCGCTTTCTTACGATGCTCCTGCATCAACATCTCAAGATTCAAACCAAAGGATGAACAACGAAATGATGATAGTTGTCCATTCAATGGATGATTAAGTTTGTGATATTGATTTTGTCAGACTAGGAAAAAGTTAATGGTTAAGCACCCAATTGTTAAACATTGTTCATGAGTTTTGGTTGTATGGGAAGCAGGAGTGATTAGGGGTAAAGGCTTAAACCCGAAGGTATAACCATTGACTTCATGTAGGAACGATACAACAAAAGTGAGGGATAAAAATAATGAAGTAGATCCACACCTGTGATCTATTCATGAAGGCCCGGTCAACATCAGTATGATGACAAATTAACTCTCTTATTAATTTGAAGAAATTTTATGATAATCGTATGAATATTAATAGAGGAAGATATTTTGTTAAAATACAGACATTAATTATTGTTGTTTTAAATTAAAATGAAAAGGAACATTGGTTCATTTGATCTTTTACAAAGAGACACATTGATTCAATGTTATACACCTTTTTGAAAGACTATATAAACCGATAAATATGATGGTAAAGAGGTGTCTTTGTGAGATGATTTAGAAGATCAAATACAAATACAGTCCAAAGAAGAAGCCCAAACATTCACATGAAGTGAGGGTGGAAGGGAGGAGCTTTGGAGAATTGGAATCCTTTGGAGGTTTAAGACTAAACAAGGTAGTTGGGGATTCTTGAGAGTTGGTGCTCTAAAAATTAGAGGATTGGTGTCCTCAACAGGTTGGTGCCCAGGTAAAATAAGGGATTTGGACCTTCATAGGGTTGTGTTGAGGACACCTTAGTCCCTTAGTCCCTTCTCTTTTCATGCTTGATCCTAAATTCAATTTTACAAGAATCCTCAACTATTTTTATTCATGGAATTTAGCCATCTTGTTAACAAGCATTTCTATAAAACTCCCAACTTGAAAATCCTTACTCATTAAATAAAGTTTCCATATCTCCACGAATGTTCCATTGCTCAAGCTATGAAATCCTATTAGGCTTATTCAAAACACATGTTTCCATCCTAGTAAAATTATTCCAAGTGCAAGGAACTTTAGAGATCATGCACATAGGCATTTTTTGTGCCATCTTAAGCTTGAAGGCTCTGTTCTTCCAATTTTCTCTAACAAGTAGAAGTAATTATCTAGAAAGTGAATTTCTAGATCTATTCACTTCTAGAATATTTTCCCAAAAACTATACTCTTCTCCCATTTTAGTATGTAGTTAAAATTTACAACTCCCAGAGGTTTACTACTCTTTCCCATGCCAATTTTTTTCACTATTTACTCATGTAATCAAGGTCGGGGACCTTATTTTTCCATTGGGAGAATAAATACTTGTAATTAAGTTTTTGGTTCTAGATTGTGACGGTTCTTTTGTAAAAATCTATTTACTAGTCAAATTAGGTCTTTCTAAAAATTATATATATATTCAACATTGCAAATACTGATAGGTTTTCAGATTATTTTTTTCAATCGTAGTGTTAGTACCTGTAACAATACACTCAACGTTGTTTTTAAAAGCATGACATACCTGTTATATTTCTTAAACTTTGACAACTTTTATTGTTAAATTGTTAGAATTGTCATTTAAAAGAGGAGAGATGAAAGATTTTGAGATCAAGTTATGTTTTTCTTCTCTTTTGATGAAACATTATCTGATACATGTATCCCTAATTCATGTTGCATGTAGAATAGTCCTCTAATCAAGTGGAAGTTAGTTCTTCTCATTTCAGATTCCTGTGTGTAGTCCCACTGATGTGTACAATATCTTGTTCCTCCATAGAATGTTTTTCTTAACACATCTTTAAGTATGAAGCTTCCACATAATGGGGAGATATGTTATATACCTTAATATACGATAATTATCATATAATACTATTGATGACTAGATATATCTATAGGTTATATCTATTCATAGAGGCTTCTACATTGTATAAAAACTCCACACATGCATATGTTGTATGCATCTTATTCAATATGTTTATTTATTTATTTTCGACATGGATGTATTAAAACCATAGTTACCAAGTTCGGCCGAATTGGTAATTTTTTTTCGAAAATTTGACATTCGGTTTAATTCATGCATTTATTTTCCCAATTCGAATATGGTATGGGAATTTCTGGTTGACCATGTTTTTAACACACAAGAAAATTTGCAAAAATTTAAAAAAAAAATGGGATTGAAGACATGTTGAGGATGTATGTTATGGAAAAACCATCAAAATGGGAAGATTACTTACATCTGGTTGAATTTGCTTATAAAAATGGGTACCAAGCATCTATAAGGACAAGTCCTTTTGAGGCACTTTACGAATGAAGATGCAACACACCAATAAGTTGGGAAAATCCAACTGATAGGACAATAGTTGGGCCAGACTTGCTCATGGATATGGAGGATCAAATAGTGAAGATAAAATAGAACTTGAAGGTTTCCCAAGACATGAAGAAAAGTTATGCTGATAAACATAAAACTCCCATCGAATTTTTAGTAGGTGACCATGTATTTTGAAAATAAAAGCAAGGCAAAGTTCCCTAAGACTCGGGAAGTGCTCCAAACTAGTAACACGATACTGTGGGTCATTCAAAGTTCTAGAAAGGATTGGTCTTGTATCTTATATGCTTGTATTACCCACATCCATGCATATTCATAATGTTTTTCATGTATCCTTACTTAAAAAGTATGTACCTAATACTAATCATGTCATTGATTGGAATGTAATTCCAGTGGAGCCAGAGGGAGAATTCCAAGTACAACCAGTATGCATTTTGGACCGAAAAATCAAGTAGTTCTATAATCGATTCATAAATCTAGTTAAGGTCCAATGGACCTAGTATGGTCCTGAAGAAGCAACTTGAGAGCTTAAGGATGCTATGTGGGCAAAGTTCCCACATCTATTTTGTAAATTTGTGAACTTTTGATTGTATATATGTATATACTGCACTGAGCGAAATGCATAAATAAGGGGGAAGGGATTGTAATACGCCTAGGTTGAACCCCAATTTAAATGTAATTACAGATGTTCACATAGGTTGGTGAGCAAGGAACTTTTTCTGCTAGTGAGCCTATTTTGTATTATGTAATTTCACTCTGAATTTAATGTAAAAGCATCACTATTGTAGACAATCCTGAAAAGAAAGAGTTTGGAGGGATACAATCCACTATATGGGAAAGAGGGATAAATGTCTAGGAAGAGAGCTAAGACATAGGGGCTTAAGCAAAGGGAAATAATGTTAAATATTTTCTAAAGCCACTTTATTGGATATACCAATTTATCCTAAGTCTGCAAAGGGAGGAAACAAATCACCAAGGGGTTCAAAAAGAATTTGAGAGGTGACAGGTGGCACTTCATGAGCATACAAATAAAATATCAAACCTTTGCGGATTTTTCCATTCATTCAATCATTCAACCATGTTGTCTTTCTCTCCATCATTCATGCATCTCACTGATGTTGTTGTACGTACTTGATTCCATCACCATTTTTGTGGAGGACGCTTGAAGATGGATTTGGCTAGGAATTAAACTAAAGAAGTAGGTTCTTAGGATTGTGTGCATTTATCTCCAGGTGAGAGAAGTATTTTCAAAGAAGCGAGTTGTCAGGCCCATAGAATTCTCTCCAAGTGAGAGAATTGTCGAGAGTTTGATTCCTAAGGTACCAAGTTGTAGCTACAGGCCTCTAAGACTTCCTGTCCAGTCTGTTGCTGAATCCCTAGAAGGGAAGTGGGGCAACCGAAGGACTATTGAGCAGAGAAGGGGCAAGCTTCCTGGGGTGGGACAAGAATGTGGGGAATGAGAGGTTGTAGGATGGTTGTTAAACTTGGCACCCGAATTGAAATATCAATG